>SNVD02000366.1:0-13297 GCA_013180625.2 Boswellia sacra
CCATATTCTGCCATTCTCAGGTTTTTCCACAATGTTTTTTCGAATCGAAACTGATATAGACAAAAACACACAACAACTCTAAATTACACAAAACTAAACTTACTCATAAAATAACAAAGTCCAACAAGCCAGCAAGCAAAAACAAGTCAGCTAGAATGGGTCTAAAAAAGTTTAGAAGTTAGCCTCCTTATTCAGCCATTATGGATTGAAGAGATCCAGAATACGTTTCAAGAGGAATTGAACTTTTTAAGCCACCACTCTAAAAACCGAGAATAGAAAATATTACCTGGGATGAAAGAAACAACCTGAAAAAAAAACTCAATTCAAATAAACACAATAAAGAGAAAGCAAACGAAAATGAAGCAAACCAGCAGATAGAGATTACAGATGGAGCGTTAAATCCAGTTTACGCCTCTTATTGCCTTCTCCAAACCAATCTATCCGAGCTATTGTTGGATCAGACGAATAGACGAATGCTTGTAATTTGTCGATTAACTCCCCCGCAGTTGAAGCTGTAACCAGGATTTGCCTCGTTGACTGTGAGATGAAGTTTTTTTCTACTGCTTGATCAAGAAAAGACAACAAACCATCAAAAAAATTATTGACATTTTAACAAACCAATGGGTTTCCGATGGATGTTTAGCTGTGCCCAAGAGGTGATTTGAAATATCTCCTCTAATGTACCATAACCACCGGGCAAAGCTATAAATGCATCAGATTTAATGACCATATGTTCAATACGCTCATGCATACTAGAAACCTGTAACTCTTCCCCCATGGTGTTGCCTACGATATCTCGTACAGCTAATGGTTTAAAGATAATGCCGAGAACTTTGCTTCCTCCTAAGGATGCAGCTGTCGACACACACCCCATTAACCCAAGACTACCCCCTCCGTAAATCAAATGAATACCCATCGCAGCTAATGTCCTACCAAGATCAAGAGCTGCTGTTGTAAACTCTCCATCTTTACCAAATTGCGATCCACAAAATACGCATATATTTGGAATCGCCGAATTGGTGTTTTCTCCATTTCTAAAAGTGCTCTAAACTTGTGCAAGACAATGATGTACGTTAGGTATTATGCGATTCAAGTGCACGACAGTTATATAAATTACAGTTTGAGAATATGCAAATGGTATATACACACGTAAAACTCTCAAATTTGACACATGGGGACGATAATTATTTTCGGGGTGGGGGTTGCTTCGATGCAGATTTTATCGCCTCCCAAATTTGAAAAAATGAGATATGGCTTTCGGCGAGGTTTGACAAAACCTACCTCACTTGTCTTCCCACGTGAAGCCTGAAAATGGGATACACTTTCGGGTCGGTGGTTTTGACAAAAACCCTCCCCCCCACCCACACCAACCACACCCCCACCTTGTCCTCCGCAGACAACTGAGCATAAAAAATAGAGATACACTTTCGGTTGAGGTTTACAAAACCTCCACACTTGTCTCCCACGTGTACTTATGCCATAGGGTAGTCATATGGTTTGTCAAAAAGAAAACTTGAAATTAAAACAAACAAAATCAACAAACAAACAACAACACAAAAACAACATTGATAATCAGATCAAACGAAACAAGAAAAAAATTCTACAACAACAACACACATTCAAATTACAAGTAGTTGTGATTGTGACTCACATCTTCCTCTGGTTTTACGTCCAGTAACGGCTGAAACGCCTTCTATGAGTCGAGGATTTGCTTCCCATCCAGTTTTCTTATAAACTGGCAAACAGGGTCGTTTTTAGTCAGATTACCTAGACTATAACACTGCAATTCATCACGAAATTGTGTCCATAGATTAAGCAATTCACGCTGAACAAGTCCACAAGAATGTGACTCGAGAGTTTACAAAACATTATCCAGCGCTCATTACTCAAACCATTCTTAATAAATTAAAGTTTATCTTCTCTATTCCTGGACGCAAAACCTAATGAACGACAAGTCTGGTTACAATTCCATCTAGCACATTTATAACATACTTGTAACCGTTTCGCTCTTCGCCTCTTGGCGTAGTAGCTCTTTCCTAGACCAGGCATGTATTTTGCGAGATTAATGTCCGGCTCACCGGACAATCTCACCTTGGCTTCGATAAGCCATCGGATATCATCAGGCACATTTAAGAGCATCAATGCCCAAAGTCTAGTCATCCGTACTTTATAAATTTTAAACACAGCATTTTGAGGAAGTGAAGGGAAACTATTTAGAAGGTTCAATAGAAAGATATCGCATCCATTGAAGAAGAGAAAAGGAGAGATATTACCGATAATGGCGAGTGAGTTTGTTCTTCTCCCAGATATTCAAGTTTCAAACCTTCGAACAATGGCTTCAACTCCCGTTTGAATTTTTCCTCAAGCTGTTGCACAACTGAACTCGAAGCACGGAATAATCAAATTAAACACTAGAAAAGAAAAGAAAATAGAGACACATAAAAGAAATAAAAACACAAGAGCAAATGAAAGTCAAAAACAAACAACAAAGCAAATGAGACAAATGGCAAAGAGAGATAAAACCTGATCATTTATAATAGCCCATGAGAGGAATCTCCTCGAAACACAAAAATTGATCAATACTACCTTCTTTTCTTTGTCTCTTTTTATTTATATTTCAAAAACATTGGGTTGCCTCCCAATAAGCACTTGGTTTAACGTCCTCAGCCTGACGTTATCTATCCTCACCCATCAAGATAAGTTGGCTCATAGAGAGGTACCTCATCGATGTCCTGCAGCACTAAATTCTCATAGTAAGGCTTCAACTTATGCCCATTCACCTTGAATACTTTATCCGTTTTTTAAGCTCTTGATTTCCACTGCACCATGGGGAAAAACATTAGTAATAACAAAAGGTCCAACCCATCGAGATCGTAATTTACCTGGAAATAACTTGAGGCGAGAATGAAATAAAAGAACTTCTGTCCCATTTCAAAATTCTTCCTGGAGATCATTTTATCATGAAATGCCTTAGTTCTCTCCTTGTAATTCTGGAATTCTCATAGGCATCATTTCTAAGTTCTTCCAATTCTTGCAGTTGAAGCTTCCTTTGTTCTCCAGCAGCATCCATCTCCATGTTACAAAGCTTTACTGCCCCCCATGCTTTGTGTTCGAGCTCTACCGGAAGGTGACATGGCTTACCATAGACTAACCTATATGGAGACATTCCAATAGGTGTCTTATAAGCAGTTCGGTATGCCCAAAGTGCATCATTCAATCGTAGGCTCCAATCTTTTCGGTTCGGATTCACTGTCTTCTCAAGAATGGACTTGACTTCTCGATTTGAAACTTCAACTTGACCACTTGTTTGTGGATGATAGGCAGTAGACACCTTGTGAGTGAGGTTGTATTTCTTGAGCAAGGCTTCAAATGATCGGTTGCAGAAGTGTGTCCCTCTGTCGCTAATCATGGCTCTTGGTGTTCCAAATCTCGCAAAAATGTTAGATTTCATAAAATCTACAACAACTTTAGAATCATTAGTTCTCGTAGCTTTTGCTTCCACCCATTTAGAAACATAATCCACAGCAAGTATAATGTAAACATTACCAAAAGATGAAGGAAAAGGACCCATGAAATCAATACCCCGCACATCAAAAATCTCGACAATAAGTATAGGGGTTTGTGGCATTTGATTTTTGGCACTTAAATTACCTGTCCTTTTGACAACGGTCACAAGCTTTGCAGAAGAGATATGCATCTTTGAACAATGATGGCCAGTAGAATCCACAATCAAGAACTTTCATGGCTGTTCTTTTTGGTCCGAAGTGACCGCCACATGCATAAGAATGACAGAAGGTCAAAATTGAATTAAATTCAGATTCAGAAACACACCTTCTTATCACTTTATCAGAACAATGCTTCCATAAGTATGGATCATCCCATATGTAATATTTGGCAATGTTTTTGATCTTGTCTCTTTGAGCTCGAGTCAAGTCATGTGGTAGGTTCTTGGTAACTAAGTAATTAACAATATCTGCATACCAAGGGGCTGCTACATGTAGAGACAGCAATTGTTCATCCGAAAAACTTTCTTGTAATGGCATTACATCCTCGTCATGGACAATGCGACTGAGATGGTCTGGGGCGAAGGGAGTACACAAGTGAGGTCAACTAAATTGTTTCACTCCCTTCTTTATCTTTGATCTCCAGTCAAATTTGTGTAAAAGGGTAAATCCACCTGATAAGCCTTGGGTTTTGTTCTTTCTTTTGAGCAAGTACCTCAAGGCTGCATGATCAGAATAAATGGTTACTTTAGTACCAATCAAATAAGAACAAAACTTTTCTAAAGCAAAAATAATCGCTAGCAGCTCTTTCTTAGTGGTAGAATAATTAAGTTGAGCATCATTTAAAGTCCGAGATGCATAGTAAATGGCATGTGGAAATTTGCCAATTCGTTGACCCAAAACGGCACCCACAGCGTAGTCACTTGCATCGCACATGATCTCGAATGGATGAGTCCAATTCGGAGATTGGATTACTGGAGCCGAAGTCAGAGTTTTCCCTTCAGTTTTCTCAAATCACTCTTTACATTTTTCTCATCAAATTCAAAGGCCACATAATTTCTGTAATATTCTGCATATAGTGGCAATGCCCCCCCTTAAAAAAAAAAAAAATCTCGAGAAATCTTTGATGAATCTCGATAAAAACCTGGCATAGACTCAAGAAACGAGCGAATCTCCCGCAACTTAGTGGGAGGTGGTAAGGAACATATAAGATCTATCTTGGTTTTATCCACCTCTATACCCTTAGCAGAAATAACATGTCCCAAAACTATACCCTGATCTACCATAAAATGATATTTTTCCCAATTCAGAACAAGGTTCGTTTCCATACATCTTTGAAGTATAAGTGTCAGGTTATCAAGGCATTTATCAAAGAATCACCAAAAACACTAAAATCATCCATAAATACCTCAATGATGTTCTCAACATAATCAGAGAAAATACTTACCATACACCTTTGGAAAGTTGCAGGGGCATTGCAAAGACCGAATGGCATGCGTCGATAGGCAAATGTACCGAATGGGCATGTGAATGTAGTTTTCTCTTGATCCCCGGGGGCAATGACAATCTGATTATATCCTGAATAGCCATCAAGAAAACAATAGTGATAATGACCTGCTAACCTCTCCAGCATTTGATCAATGAATGGCAAAGGAAAGTGATCCTTGCGAGTTACTGTATTTAGCTTCCGATAATCAATACAAACTCGCCAGCCAGTTTGGATACGAGTGGAAACTAGCTCATTATTGTCATTCTTAACCACCGTAACACCAGATTTCTTCGGAACAACTTGGACTGGACTCACCCACTTGCTGTCCGAAATTGGATAAATCACACCCCCATCTAACAATTTCAGGATTTCTTTCTTGACAACTTCCATCATTGGAGGATTCAACCTCCGCTGTGCTTCTCGAGTGGGCTTGGATCATTCTTCTAATAAGATACGGTGCATGCACTGTCTCTTATACACATCTAGATGTGTATAAGAGACAGCAATTGCTGTTTTTGTTTCTCTAATCACTCGGAATGAGTTTCTCGTTCTTGGTCAATGGTGTAAGGCCCTTTTTTTGGGGGGCCCACCCCCCTTTTTATTTGTGAACTGGCAAAGTACCATCCTTCTCACCCAAGAATACATGTTTCAATGATTCTGGAGAGTCTTAAGCTCCAAGGCAGGTGCTTTCATCACAGAAGGAAGAAGTTTCTCATTAGATAAAGGCAACTCAATGTACGAAACATCATACCTATTTGTGGTGATAGCTATAGTCTCATCCAAGCTTGCCACAGCTTCCTCAACTTCTTTAGACACTTGTATCAACTTCCTCGATTCTCTGGATTTTTCTGCCCCTATGTGCTCACTAATGGCTACTTCCAATGCATCCTTGCGAGTTAACTCAAAAGGTTGTTGTGCCAAAGAATCAATAACATCAACTGCAAAAACAGAATGCAAGTCACTAGGGTACCTCATTGCCTCAAAAATATTGAAACGAATCACCTCGCCATCAAACTCCATGGTGAGAGTGCCATCATGAACATCAATCTACGTTCGGGCAGTTTTCAAGAATGGCCTCCCCAAAAGAATCGGTGTTGGATTGGGAGATGTCTCATCCTCCATTTCCAGAACATAGAAGTCTGCTGGAAATACCAAGTGATTCACCTGCACAAGCACATCTTCTACAACTCCCTTGGGATTGCATTAGAAACGATCATGCAAGTTGAATTACAATACCATATTTTGATTTTTTCATTTTCCGCAAGAAGTGTCCCGAAGATTTCCCCCCCCCCCCCCCCCCCCCCCCCCCCCCCCCCTCCCCCAACAGAAGCATAAATAGAATATGGCATGACATTAATAGATGCTCCTAAATCTAACATAGCTCTTTCAAACTTGGTATTACCAATAGGGCATGGAATGGTGAACGTACCTGGATCTTTGCATTTCGGAGGAATTTTTCTTTGCAATACAGCTAAAACATTTTCCCCCACACTTACCTTCTCATTTCCTTTCAAATTCCTCTTGTTGGTGCATAACTCTTTCAGAAATTTTGCATAACGAGGCACTTGCTTGATAGCATCAGAAGTGGTATGATTACCTCGATCTTGCGAAAAGTTTCCATGATTTCTTGTTCTTGTTCCTCCTTCTTTGATTTTGCAAATCTGCTAGGAAAAGGTGGAGGAGTAACATAGGAATGAATGGAAGTTTTAGGATTTACCTTAGAAGTGGATGTTTTGTTCATGGTAGAATTGGTATCATCCCCTTCATCAATTTGTGATTTCTTTGGTGGAATCTCTAATTGCTTTCCACTTCTCAAAGTTACAGCACTAGCATTCTCTCTTTGATTGATCACTGGCTGAGATGGTAATTTTCCTGAGCTTTGACTCTCAAATTTGCTCATGTTAGTGGCCAATTGTCCCCTTTGATTTTCCAGGTTTTGGATACTTGCCCTAGTTTCCTGCTGAAATTGCATTGTGTTTATGGCAAGTGCTTTAACAATATCCTCGAGAGACGTACCTGATTTTGTGGAGCTGGTTGCGTGCTGGTTGTGGTGTTGGTGGTGGTTGTGCTTGAATGGTTGCTGCACCCTTGGTTGATTGAAACCTGGTGGTCAGATTTTGGTATGGTATATTGGGACAATTGGTTGACGATTCGCATATCTTAAATTAGGGTGATCTCTCCATCCAGCATTGTAAGTATTGGAGAAAGGGTCATACCTTTGCCTTGGTTGTCCTGGAAATCAACCCATGGCATTGGCTTGTTCTGTATCTCCTTCTTGCAAAGTTGGACACATGTCGGTTGGATGGTCCATGGCAGAACATACCCCACATGCATAAGATTGCTGCATATGTCCTACAGCCATTTTTTTTACAAGAGATGTAAGTTCACAAAGTTGTTGTTCAATGTTTGAAGTACTTACCTCATTTACTCTTTTTGGTAGTTGTGGCTCAAATTGACTGCTGAATTGTTGGGAGTTCGCTGCCATGTCACTATTCAAACGTCTTGCCACGTTTGGTGTTTTATTAACTAGTGCTCCACCACTAGCAGCATCAATGATACTCCTTTCCATGGGTAGGAGACCCTCATAGAAATATTGAATTAGGAGTCCATAACTAATTTGGTGGTTTGGATAGCTAGCACATAACCTCTTAAATCTCTCCCAATATTCATGAAGTGTTTCTCCATTGTGTTGTCGAATGCCACTAATATCTTTTCTAATATTTGTAACTTTCGAGGCTGGAAAGTATTTCTCCAAAAAGAGTTTACTCATCTCATTTCAAGTGGTAATGGTACCTGGTGGTAGGTAGTATAACCAATCTTTTGCCGAATCTGCTAATGAGAATGGGAAAGCTCTCAATTTAATTTGCTCTTCAGAAACACCGGTTGGCTTCATACTTGAGCATACCACATGAAATTCTTTGAGGCGTTTGTTCGGATCCTCTCCTGCAAAACCATGAAATGTAGGTAAGAGATGAATCAGTCCAGATTTAAGTTCAAAATCTATCTCAGAATTGGTGCTTATGCATAGCGGTTGTTGATCAATAATTGGAGCCGCTAACTCCTTAAGAGTCTGATCGTTTTCCATCGCCATTGCTTTCGATTCAGATTTGATTGAACTGCAAGAAGATGGGAGGGATGTGTGTCGTGCAAGGTCAAATTCTGGAGGTGGAGTGGAAATTGAACGATTTAGTCTTAAATTCGAGGATTGGAGAAACTCCTTAATTCTCTTAAGTCGCTGATCCGCTTCTCCCTCGGACATAAAAGCCTAAACACAAACAATCAGGAAATAACAATCAAGAATCAGTAGTAAAACAGAATAACAAATTGATTAGAAAATCAATCCCCGGCAACGGCGCCAAAAACTTGATGCGTTCGAAACTAGCAAGTATACTAGTCGCACAAGTAATAAAGTGATGAGTGAGATATCGTTCCCACGAGGATTGATTCTAATTAAATTTGTTATTTTTCAGCAACAATAAACTAAATATGGGGGGTTTGTTGAATGATTAACTAAATGAAATAAGAATGCAAATTAAAGAACAACACAACACAATATTAAATGAATTGAAAATTCAATGAGAGACACTTGGTTAAGGGTTCTTTCTCTGCCACAAGATATGAATTTGTGAATTAACATAGAATTGTAATCCAATTACAGCATTGAAGTTATCAACCGTAGATAACAACAAGCTCTGTTATCCCAATCTTTCCTTACTTTGTTGTTAAATAAAACAAGCTCTTTATTTAATCTCTATCCATTAAACAACCTAGAACAAGCTCTCTAAGTTTAATTCAATGGAAGCATTACGATGAGAAAGATAGGTTGATCTAAGCAATAATCACACAAGTTCAGATTATTTAACCTAGGTTGTATTTTCCAATTGCAATCTCTGATCACAATTTTGCTACTAATGATTGGAAATTCATGACAATTACGGATCAAGATTTCTAATCTAGCAATAGACAACAACAGATTATATTCAGTTGGCCATTCCAAATACAATCAGTAAGCAATCATAAGCATTAGATATGGGAAAATACAAGCAACTTCAATTAGAGAATTGGATAACAATTTCTTACACAATCAACTCACAAAATCCATATCAAGGGCTTTGAAATCACCCTCAACCAATTCAGATTTAGTTACACATATTCAATCAGAATAACAAATACAATACAGAGAAATTCCAGAATTGAAAAGGAAAGAAAGAACTTAGCAAATTCTTTGAAAATCTTCTTTGTAGATGAATCTTCTTGGAATTGTAGTTCCTCCTCTTTCAAAATCTTCTTTCTCCTTCAAGAACTCCAAGGGATGAGAGAAATCCAGAAATGCAGCCTCCTCCCACGTTTTCCCCTCTTCAAGTTATGAAAATAAAACCCTAAAATGTGTTTAAATACTCTGCTACAGTAACGTGCTACAGTGTCCCGTATTATACATGCTACAGTGATGTGTGGAATTACATTTCTACACTTCTCACACTGTTTTGATTACAACTTTCGGTACACTGAATGGATTCATAAACCGTAAATTTCTCCAAAAAGTAGACTTCGAGAGCTTTTCAACGGTATATGATATGTCATCGGGTTCATTGTATATCAATACAATTAAATCCGAGAAGATGGTTGACTAGCAGAGGTGAAAATGAAGGGTTTTACTCCATTTTTGTGCAAGTTGCTCCAAAACTCCTACAAACATCAAAACCACACAAAAACATAAAAATACCAAGGAATATAGCAAAGAAACATGGACGAATTGATATGAAAATAATACATAAATAGACACTTATCATGCCCCCAACCTCTTAACTACCTAGGCGTTTTACCTTTGATAGTACGAGCTTTCAAAGTGGCTCGACATGTGGAGACTACCTTCGTGAATTGTCACAAAGTGCTACACGTTTCATGCCCACTAATGTCTTTTTCGAGAGTGTAAAACTTACATATTTCGATGTGATCGCTGTTGGGATTGGCATCGTACTTTAGGTTGGGTTCTACTAAAATTTTTTTCTTCTTCTCGTTTTTTTTTTATTTATATTTTTCAAAGACATGCCTCATCTATTTTCCTCTCTTTATCTTTCTTTTTGTAGGCGATAGGACCCCTAGCTCAAGGAGAGTCTACTAACACCAACCTTCTAAAAGAGGTCAATCATCTCACTTCTGAGGTTGCCGATTGGAAGGGGAAACATCAAGTCTGCCTAGAGAATTTAATTGAAACAGAGAGAAAGATGGCGGAGATGAAAGAACAGATGGGCAAAATGAAAGCAGACTTGTCTGAAGCTAAGAAAGAGGCAGCTATCCAGCACAAAAAGGCAAATGATCTTAGTCAAGAACTTCAGGAGAGGACTGTTACTAAGCAAAATAAGATTGATAAAGCAATTGCTCGCTTCCATAGGGGTCGTATTTACCAGCAAACTATGGAACATTCTTATATTGATGGGGTCAATAGGGTGCATAAATGGTTTCATGATCGCTACCCAGAGATTGATCAGTCTCCCATAGCTGAAGAGTTAAACTTGGTGGCAGAGTCTATCCCGACAGCAAACTCTGATCCTGAGCAATTCCACCGATTCATACTCAAAGATGAGGATTATGAGTCGACATTGGACACAGCAGCCTGGGAAGCCAAGCAAGGCGACTCTACCTCATCATCTTCAGATGAAGAGGGAGATGATGAGGCCACTTCTTAGAGGTAGTCGGAGTCCTTTCAACTAGGTAGATGCTTATTTATAGGGAACGATCATATTAAGACGGATTTCTAAGCTTTGACTTTATCTTTCATTGTTTTTGTTTTTAGTTTAATGCCATAGGTGAGGATTTGTCCTTACTTAGACAATATGGGTGGCACTCTTCTACCAATTTTGAAATAATAAGAACTCTTAAAACTTTTTCTAGTGTTGTGCCCTTTTGCTCCTCTCATCTTCTTGCAACTTGATCATAAATGAGCTTTAAAGACGTACGATTTGTAATATAATAAATCGAATGCTTTATTGATAATCTCTTTATAGGTCTCCCTATGGGAGTTATTACACTTGCATAAGTCCCTAGAAGGAGTTATTACATATATAAAGAGATTATGGATAATACTTCTTTAAGTGCTCAACATTCCATGGATGACGAAGCAACCTCCCATCCATGGTGACAAGTCTGTAGGTGCCTGATTGAATGACTGCTTTGACTCGATAAGGACCCTCCCAGTTGGGCCCCAATGCTCCATCAGTGGGATCTCGAGTATTTTGTAGTACTTGTCTCAAAATAAGATCTCCCTCTTGGAAAGATCGGCGCTTAACCTTAGAGTTAAAATGTCGAGCAACCCTCTATTGGTAAGCAGCAACTTTAATACTGGTGAAATCTCTTTCCTCCTCAAGAAGATCCAAGTTGAGTTGAAGGGCTCTATGATTAAGCTCTTCACTATATCCCTCAGTACGAGGTTATGGAAGACCAATCTCAATATGAATGACTGCTTCTGAGCCAAATGCTAAGGAGTATAGGGTTACCCCTGTTGTTGTGTGGGTAGTGGTTCGATATACCCAAAGTACTTGTGGAAGTTCCTCTGGCCATACACCTTTCCTAGCATCTAATTTGGTCTTAAGGAGGTGTTTAATAGTTTTGTTAACAGCCTCCACCTAACCGTTTGCTTGAGGATGAGCTGGAGAGAAAAATCATAAAGAGATGTTCAACTCCTTACAGAAGTTCCTAAAGTTTGAGTTATCGAATTGCTTGCCATTGTCTGTAATGATGGTGTGAGGGATCCCAAACCTATAGACAATTGACTTCTTTACAAAGTTTGTGGTCTTCTTTTCAGTAATTGATGCGAGGGGTTCAACTTCTGCCCACTTAGTAAAGTAATCAATCGTAACAATAGCATATTTAACTTGTCCTTTACCCATTGGAAGAGGTCCAATAAGGTCTAGTCCCCATTGGACGAACGGCCATGGGGCCATCATTGGCGTCATGTTTTCAAGAGATTTCCTTGGAATATGGGCACATTTTTAGCACTTGTCACACCTAGCTGAAAATTCCTTAGCATCATTTTTCATGGTCGGCCAATAGTATCCTTGCCTGATACATTTATAAGCTAGAGATCAACCACCAGAATGGTTACCACATATTCCTTCATGGATTTCTCTAAGGACATAATTAGCTTCTTCTGGGCGAAGACATTTTAAAAGAGAAAGGCTGAACCCTCTTTTGTAGAGAACACCATTAACCATAGTGTACCTTGATGCTCTCCTCCTTACCTTGATCGTCCCATTTCGGTCAACTGGAAGTTCCTCTGTCTCTAAGAATTTAATGATAGGGTCTATTCAGCACAGGCTACCGTTTACAGTCATTGTTTTTTCTAGCAAAAGTTCATACTTTGATATACTTGGAGACTCTAGAATGACCATATGAGAGGTAGTTGGTAGAAGTGGATCTACCCCTGAGGTAATTCTTGCTAAACTATCAGCCTTTGAATTATCTAACCTTGGGACTCTTATGATGTCAAAACCTTTAAAACTGCGAAGAAAGAAGTTAACTCTATCCAAGTAAGCCATTATGGTAGAGCCTTTTGCCTGATAGTCTCCGCGGATTTGGTTAACCACAAGTTGGGAATCGCTATAGATGGCAATCTCTTCTACTCCAAGGGCAACTGCCAACCTAAGTCCTCCAAGGAGAGCTTTATACTTTGCAACATTATTGGTGGCTTTAAAATTAAAACGTAAGGCCACAACAACTTCAACTCCATCTGGGGTTGACAATGTCAAGCCAGCTCCACTACCAATCTTATTAGATGACCCATCTAAAAATAAGACCCATGCTTTCTATGGATCTATTCCCATAGACATTGGTCGATCATTTGACCCTGCACGGGTTTCTTCTTCCTCCTTAACTCCACTACCTAAATTCTGCAATGAAGTCAGCGATTGCTTGTCCTTTGATAGATGGTCTTGCAATATAATGTATGTCAAACTCTCCTAACTCAATAGACCACTTGATGAGTCTTCCCAAAAGCTCTAGACGATAGAGGACCTGTCGTAAAGGGTAATCAGTTGGTACCATAACAGTGTGTGCTCGAAAATATGGGCGAAGCTTTCGTGTAACAACAACTAAGGCGAGAGCCATCTTCTCCATAGGAGGGTACTGACCTTTGACATCTATCAAGGCCTTACTCATGTAATAGACTGGCCTCTAGATTCCCTGATCCTCACAGATAAAAGCTGTACTAACTGCATATGTGGAGACTGCTAGATAGAGAAAAATTGGTTCCCCCATAATTGGTTTGGAGAGGAGAGGAGGAGAACCTAAGTACCTCTTAAGCTATAAG
>SNVD02000370.1:0-13502 GCA_013180625.2 Boswellia sacra
CACTCTCTCTATCACTTTCCTCTTTACATTTACTTGCACTTGTGATTGTTCATCATTATTATTCTTTTGATTGCATCTTTGATAAATTCTAATTTCATCTTCTTCACCTTTATTTTCAAAGAAAGAGTGAACTAATTTTGATCTTTCAAGAAAAGTTTTCTAAATCCGTTTTGATAAATAAAAACCCAATTCACCCCCCCCCCTATAGGGTTGCCATACCTGGGTCAACAGTCATGCAACAGCAGATTCAAGAAAAACCAGAAGAATTAGCATGAATGTTTTTTTTGATTTCACTTATTTATTTCTAAACTTTTATTTGATTTCACTTATTTATTTCTAAACTTTTATTTGATTTCACTTATTTATTTCATTTGCCCATGTGGTAATGGATGAACAAAATAGTGATGGACAAAGTGATAGTGTCAGGCTACATCTTTAAGAAAAACGCGAGGAATTTGCACAAATAATAAAAGAAATAGAACTACGACGGAGGGTAGAATTCCTATTCAAGTTAATGAGTGGGACCAAGCAATGGGACCAATTCATAATAATTTTGTTTTTGCTATTGGTGTTAAGGCACGAAATGCAACTCCTATCTCAATTCGTGGTTGGAGATATGTTTATCATGAAATAAAAGAAAATATATGGCAAATTATACTGGTACAAGTATCTAAAAACCATTTCCCAATATGAATGCATTTATATTATATACTTTCTGTTAATTCATTATAGAAAGATTATGATATTGACATCCGATATAAGAAGCGGTTGCTACAACAAGCTAGAAGTGCATGGAAAAACTTTAGGACATATCTTACAAAGAATTCGGCCAGGCCTAACTTAGACAATCCAAAAGCATTAGCTAAGCCACCCAAAAGGTATAAACACATTAAAAAAGAGCATTGGAGGGAATTTGTGAGACAACGTTTAACAAAAGAATGGAAGGTATTGCACTATATCAACCTTGTTACAATACAATTGATAGCACTTTGAATTCAATTATATAATATAATTTAAAATCTGTTCATGGTTTTGAAAGAGAATCGCAAGAAGCAAATGGAGAGACGAAGGACTAACCAATCTGACCATACAACAGGAAGGTCTGGTTATAAACTTGAAAGAGATACAACGAACATAGGAGAACCAACGTGAAGATGTGAAAAATTGCTCATTCTTTTAAAAGGAAAAATTAACTAATTAATAAATAAACGTAAAATAATCTAAGATATTTTCATACCGAAGCAGGTGGAATTTGCAAAGCAGCGTCGGTTTTTCGATCTACACAATACTTGTAACAACTATTTAAACAAGCTATCTCGCAACCTCCAGTTGGATCGGACGTGCATAATTTAGAGCAAGAACTTGGACAGTCTGAACAGTTGATACGTTGTTCGGCAGTGACTGCCATGCCCATAACCATGATGAGTAACATCATGGTTGCCATAAGAAGCTTCACGTTGCCATTTCTAGCCATATAAGAAACTTTTTCTCTTCTTCTTGCTCTACTTCTTTTGTCTCAACTCTATACAAGAATTGGATCTTGGAAGACAATTATAACATATTTGGCTATATATGTATATATACAGGATCCTCAATAGTCAAGAAGGTGTTGGAAAAATAACTTGATTCATGAATGAATAATAAATTAATGAAATTTAAATCGATTACAAATTTAATTTTGTAACTTATAGATTAATGAGCAAATTAAATTTCAATTTTGTAACTTATAGATTAATGAGCCAATTAAATTTCAATTTTGTAACTTATAGAATAATAAGTTGTTATTCAGCTGTTATAAATTAAATTTTGCGTAGCCACAAATTTATTACTCCATAAATAGAGGTTTTCTACTCTTTTAGATAAAAGAAAAAAGGAAAACAAATTTTCCTCCTTTTTTTTCCACTCTAGATTTATTAGAATTCCAATTGAAAGTGATAGAATTTTTGCACTTGTGTTTCTGTTCAAAGTGATATGCATTTATATATGTGATATCCAATGTAAAATTAGTTTAATATGATAGAGGCAATGATAAAAAGGGAAAGAGGCACGATGCTTTTATAGTGATGACGAATTATTGGGGTTTTTTTTTCTATTTTAACACCTGCAAATTAAGAGATATGGCATTTTGCACGTACTCTAGACATGTGATTTGAGTGTTGGATAAATTGCTCTTCATGATTAAAATAAGATTATGTATTTACACTTTCCCATATTTTTTAGATTTAAAAAATATTTTTTTTTTTAATTATTCTAAGAATACATTTTACATTGATTTTAAGTACTTATAACCCATGTTTGACATTCCGATAACTTTGTAAGAGTCTTGAACTTTTCAAGGACAATAAAATCTAATTAAAGAATTCTTCTCTAAAAAAATTCCATTCACATGGACATTTGTGCATCACAATTGATACTTAAGAGTTTACTTAGATACATTAATCCTCATAACAGAATAAAATAAAAATAAAATTTAAATAACTTGGACATAGTTGTTTTAGTTTCAAATCAATAAGTCAGTAAATCATATAGTTATTGCACTTAGGGGATCCAGCATTTTAAGTAATGTTCGGAAACTTTGAAATCATAGAAGAAGAAATAGCTTCTAAAAAAGTACCAAAATATTTAAATTAGTAATTAATAAATAAAAGGGAAAACAAGACAATTGGGCAATAATTATGCTTGTTATTCGCAACTAACAATATTAAATCCATAACGAAATTGTACATTACAAACGACAGCTACAGTTTAATTGCAGTGGTATATGATTGATTGATAAAAAGGGTGATGAGAAAACATTTTATTATGAGAAACCTGGGACCTACTAGAAGGAATAAATAGATACCCTTTCTTCTTCCATTATTCTTTCAGGATTCCACACATTCTTTCAAATTGTTTGCATCTGCAAATATAATTGAAAATTGATGCATTTCAGTAACGGCAAATATAAACTGAATGTTCTAATTATCTCATTTTCATATAATAGAATGAGATATAATTAATCCAATTAATTTTCACATTAACATAATTATCCTATCTTGTTAAACTTAGCTACAAAAATATTTCATAAACTTTTATTTATTAAAAATGCAGAAACATGAAAACAGAAGTAAAAAATAATCATGATTTATTGCTTTATGATCACCTAATAATCAGTTCAGCTTAGAGTTTATTATTTTGTTCCCAACCACACCTTGAAACTTGAAAGAGATACAACGAACATAGGAGAACCAACGTGAAGATGTGAAAAATTGCTCATTTTTTTAAAAGGAAAAATTAACTAACTAATAAATAAACGTAAAATAATTTAAGATATTTTCATACCGAAGCAGGTGGAATTTGCAAAGCAGCGTCGGTTTTTAGATCTACACAATACTTGTAACAACTATTTAAACAAGCTATCTCGCAACCTCCAGTTGGATCGGACGTGCATAATTTAAAGCAAGAACTTGGACAGTCTGAACAGTTGACACGTTGTTCGGCAGTGACTGCCATGCCCATAACCATGATGAGTAACATCACGGTTGCCATAAGAAGCTTCACGTTGCCATTTCTAGCCATATCAGAAACTTTTTCTCTTCCTCTTGCTCTACTTCTTTTGTCTAAACTCTATACAAGAATTGGATCTTGGAAGACAATTATAACATATCTGGCTATATATGTATATATATATATATATATGATCCTCAATAGCCAAGAAGGTGTTGGAAAAATAACTTGATTCATGAATGAATAATAAATTAATGAAATTTAAATCGATTACAAATTTAATTTTGTAACTTATAGATTAATGAGCCAATTAAATTTCAATTTTGTAACTTATAGATTAATAAGTTGTTATTCAACTATTATAAATTAAATTTTGTGTAGCCACAAATTTTATTACTCCATAAATAGAGGTTTTCTACTCTTTTAGATAAAAGAAAAAAGGAAAACAAATTTTCCCCCTTTTTTTTCCACTCTAGATTTATTAGAATTCCAATTGAAAGTGATAGAATTTTTGCACTTGTGTTTCTGTTCAAAGTGATATGCATTTATATATGTATTATCCTATGTAAAATTAATTTAATATGATAGAGGCTACCATAAAAAGGGAAAGAGGCACGATGCGATTATAGTGATGACGAATTATTGGGGTTTTTTTTTCTATTTTAACACCTGCAAATTAAGAGATATGACATTTTGCACGTACTCTAGACATGTGATTTGAGTGTTGGATAATTTTTAAAGCTTGATTTGGACTCCAATGTTGGTTCGGCCGAATTGTTCTTCATGATTAAAATAAGATTATGTATTTACACTTTCCCATATTTTTTAGATTTAAGAAATATATATTTTTTAATTATTTTAAGAATACTTTTTACATTGATTTTAAGTACTTATGACCCATGTTTGACATTCCGATAACTTTGTAAGAGTGTTGAACTTTTCAAGGACAATTAAATCTAATTAATGTATTCTTCTCTAAAAAATTTCCATTGACATGGACATTTGTGTATCACAATTGATACTTAAGAGTTTACTTAGATATATTAATCCTGAAAACAGAATAAAATAAAAATAAAGATTTAAATAACTGGGTCATAGTTGTTTTAGTTTCAAATCAATATGTCAATATATCATATAGTTATTACACTTAGGGGATCTAGCATTTTAAGTAATGTTCGGAAACTTTGAAATCGTACAAGAAGAAATAGCTAGCTTCTAAAAAAGTTCCAAAATATTTAAATTAGTAATTAATAAATAAAAGGGAAAACAAGACAATTGGGCAATAATTATGCTTGTTATTCGCAACTAACATTATTAAATCCATAACGAAATTGTACATTACAGACGACAACTACAGTTTAATTGCAGTGGTACATGATTGATTGATAAAAAGGGTGGTGAGAAAACATTTTATTATGAGAAACTTGTGACCTACTAGAAGCAATAAATAGATACCCTTTCTTCTTCCATTATTCTTTCAGGATTCCATACAATCTTTCAAATTGTTTGCATCTGCAAATATAATTGAAAATTGATGCATTTCAGTAATGGCAAATGAAAACTGAATTAATGTTCTAATTATCTCATTTTCATATAATAGAGTGAGATATAATTCATCTAATTAATTTTCACATTAACACCATTATCCTATCTTGTTAAACTTAGCTACAAAAACATTTCATAAACTTTTATTTATTAAAAATGTAGAAACATGAAAACAGAAGTAAAAAATAATCATGATCTATTGCTTTATGATCACCTAATAATGAGTTCAGCTTAGAGTTTATTATTTTGTTCCCAACCACACCTTGAAACTTGAAAGAGATACAACGAACATAGGAGAACCAACGTGAAGATGTGAAAAATTGCTAATTTTTTTAAAAGGAAAAATTAACTAACTAATAAAGAAACTTAAAATTATTTAAGATATTTTCATACCGAAGCAGGTGGAATTTGCAAAGCAGCGTCGGTTTTTAGATCTACACAATACTTGTAACAACTATTTAAACAAGCTATCTCGCAACCTCCAGTTGGATCGGATGTGCATAATTTAGAGCAAGAACTTGGACAGTCTGAACAGTTGATACGTTGTTCGGCAGTGACCGCCATGCCCATAACCATGATGAGTAACATCACGGTTGCCATAAGAAGCTTCACGTTGCCATTTCTAGCCATATCAGAAACTTTTTCTCTTCTTCTTGCTCTACTTTTTTTGTCTCAACTCTATACAAGAATTGGATCTTGGAAGACAATTATAACATATCTGGCTATATATGTATATAAATAGGATCCTCAATAGTCAAGAAGGTGTTGGAAAAATTACTTGATTCATGAATGAATAATAAATTAATGAAATTTAAATCGATTACAAATTTAATTCTGTAACTTATAGATTAATGAGCCATTTAAATTTCAATTTTGTAACTGATAGATTAATAAGTCGTTATTCAACTGTTATAAATTAAATTTGTAGCCACAAATTTTATTACTCCATAAATAGAGGTTTTCTACTCTTCTAGATGAAAGAAAAAAGGAAAACAAATTTTCCTCCTTTTTTTTCCACTCTAGATTTATTAGAATTCCAATTGAAAGTGATAGAATTTTTGCACTTGTGTTTCTGTTCAAAGTGATATGCATTTATATATGTATTATCCTATGTAAATTTAATTTAATATGATAGAGGCTACCATAAAAAGGGAAAGAGGCACGATGCGTTTATAGTGATGACTAATTATTGGGGTTTTTTTTTTTCTATTTTAACACCTGCAAATTAAGAGATATGACATTTTGCACGTACTCTAGACATGTGATTTGAATGTTGGATAATTTTTAAAGCTTGATTTGGACTCCAATGTTGGTTGGGCCGAATTGCTCTTCATGATTAAAATAAGATTATGTATTTACACTTTCCCATATTTTTTAGATTTAAGAAATATATATTTTTTAATTATTTTAAGAATACTTTTTACATTGATTTTAAGTACTTATAACCCATGTTTGACATTCCGATAACTTTGTAAGAGTGTTGAACTTTTCAAGGACAATTAAATCTAATTAATGTATTCTTCTCTAAAAAAATTCCATTCACATGGACATTTGTGTATCACAATTGATACTTAAGAGTTTACTTAGATACATTAATCTTGATAACAGAATAAAATAAAAATAAAGATTTAAATAACTGGGTCATAGTTGTTTTAGGTTCAAATCAATAAGTCATTATATCATATAGTTATTACACTTAGGGGATCTAGCATTTTAAGTAATGTTCGGAAACTTTGAAATCATACAAGAAGAAATAGCTAGCTTCTAAAAAAGTACCAAAATATTTAAATTAGTAATTAATAAATAAAAGGGAAAACAAGACAATTGGGCAATAATTATGCTTGTTATTCGCAACTAAGATTATTAAATCCATAACGAAATTGTACATTACAAACGACAGCTATAGTTTAATTGCAGTGGTACATGATTGATTGATAAAAAGGGTGATGAGAAAACATTTTATTATGAGAAACTTGGGACCTACTAGAAGCAATAAATAGATACCCTTTCTTCTTCCATTATTCTTTCAGGATTCCACACATTCTTTCAAATTGTTTGCATCTGCAAATATAATTGAAAATTGATGGATTTCAGTAACGGCAAATATAAACTGAATGTTCTAATTATCTCTTTTTCATATAATCGAATGAGATATAATTAATCCAATTAATTTTCACATTAACACAATTATCCTATCTTGTTAAACTTAGCTACAAAAATATTTCATAAACTTTTATTTATTAAAAATGCAGAAACATGAAAACAGAAGTAAAAAATAATCATGATTTATTGCTTTATGATCACCTAATAATCAGTTCAGCTTACAGTTTATTATTTTGTTCCCAACCACACCTTGAAACTTGAAAGAGATACAACGAACATAGGAGAACCAACGTGAAGATGTGAAAAATTGCTCATTTTTTTAAAAGGAAAAATTAACTAACTAATAAAGAAACTTAAAATAATTTAAGATATTTTCATACCGAAGCAGGTGGAATTTGCAAAGCAGCGTCGGTTTTTAGATCTACACAATACTTGTAACAACTATTTAAACAAGCTATCTCGCAACCTCCAGTTGGATCGGACGTGCATAATTTAGAGCAAGAACTTGGACAGTCTGAACAGTTGATACGTTGTTCGGCAGTGACTGCCATGCCCATAACCATGATGAGTAACATCACGGTTGCCGTAAGAAGCTTCACGTTGCCATTTCTAGCCATATCAGAAACTTTTTCTCTTCTTCTTGCTCTACTTCTTTTGTCTCAACTCTATACAAGAATTGGATCTTGGAAGACAATTATAACATATCTGGCTATAGATGTATATATATATATATATGATCCTCAATAGTCAAGAAGGTGTTGGAAAAATAACTTGATTCATATATGTGTATATATATATATATGATCCTCAATAGTCAAGAAGGTGTTGGAAAAGTAACTTGATTCATGAATGAATAATAAATTAATGAAATTTAAATCGATTACAAATTTAATTTTGTAACTTATAGATTAATGAGCCAATTAAATTTCAATTTTGTAACTTATAGATTAATAAGTTGTTATTCAACTGTTATAAATTAAATTTTGCGTAGCCACAAATTTTATTACTCCATAAATAGAGGTTTTCTACTCTTTTAGATAAAAGAAAAAAGGAAAACAAATTTTCCACCTTTTTTTTCGACTCTAGATTTATTAGAATTCCAATTGAAAGTGATAGAGTTTTTGCACTTGTGTTTCTGTTCAAAGTGATATGCATTTATATATGTATTATCCTATGTAAAATTAATTTAATATGATAGAGGCTACCATAAAAAGGGAAAGAGGCACGATGCGTTTATAGTGATGACGAATTATTGGGGTTTTTTTTTTCTATTTTAACACCTGCAAATTAAGAGATATGACATTTTGCACGTACTCTAGACATGTGATTTGAGTGTTGGATAATTTTTAAAGCTTGATTTGGACTCCAATGTTGGTTAGGCCGAATTGCTCTTCCTGATGAAAATAAGATTATGCATTTATGCTTTCCTATTTTTTTTGGTTTAAAATATATATATATATATATATATTTTCAGAATAATTTTTACCTTGATTTTAAGTGCTTATAGCCCATGTTGCCTATGCTATGCTTGATATTCCGATAACTTTGCAAGAGTGCTGCACTTTCCAAGGAAAATTAAAGATAAATTAATGTATTCTTGTCTAAAAAAATTCCATTCACACGGACATTTGTGCACCACAGTTGATACTTAAGAGATCACTTAGAAAAATTAATCCTGGTAACAGAATAAAATAAAAGTAAAAATTGAAATAATTGGGTCATAATTGTTTTAGTTTCGGATCAATAAGTCAGTTTATCATATAATTATTAAACTTGGGGGATCTAGCATTTTAAGTAATGTTCGGAAACTTTGAAATCATACAAGAAGAAATAGCTTCTAAAAAAGTACCAAAATTTTTAAATTAGTAATTAATAAATAAAAGGGAAAACAAGACAATTGGGCAATAATTATGTTGTTATTCGCAACTAACATTATTAAATCCATAACGAAATTGTACATTACAAACGACAGCTACAGTTTAATTGCAGTGGTACATGATTGATTGATAAAAAGGGTGATGAGAAAACATTTTATTATGAGAAACTTGGGACCTACTAGAAGCAATAAATAGATACTCTTTCTTCTTCCATTATTCTTTCAGGATTCCACACAATCTTTCAAATTGTTTGCATCTGCAAATATAATTGCAAATTGATGCATTTTAGTAATGGCAAATAAAAACTGAATTAATGTTCTAATTATCTCATTTTCATATAATAGAGTGAGATATAATTCATCTAATTAATTTTCACATTAACACCATTATCCTATCTTGTTAAACTTAGCTACAAAAACATTTCATAAACTTTTATTTATTAAAAATGTAGAAACATGAAAACAGAAGTAAAAAATAATCATGACCTATTGCTTTATGATCACCTAATAATCAGTTCAGCTTAGAGTTTATTATTTTGTTCCCAACCACACCTTGAAACTTGAAAGAGATACAACGAACATAGGAGAACCAACGTGAAGATGTGAAAAATGGCTCATTTTTTTAAAAGGAAAAATTAACTAACTAATAAATAAACTTAAAATAATTTAAGATATTTTCATACCGAAGCAGGTGGAATTTTCAAAGCAGCGTCGGTTTTTAGATCTACACAATACTTGTAACAACCATTTAAACAAGCTATCTCGCAACCTCCAGTTGGATCGGATGTGCATAATTTAGAGCAAGAACTTGGACAGTCTGAACAGTTGATACGTTGTTCGGCAGTGACTGCCATGCCCATAACCATGATGAGTAACATCACGGTTGCCATAAGAAGCTTCACGATGCCATTTCTAGCCATATCAGAAACTTTTTCTCTTCTTCTTGCTCTACTTCTTTTGTCTCAACTCTATACAAGAATTGGATCTTGGAAGACAATTATAACATATCTGGCTATATATGTATATATATAGGATCCTCATCCTCAATAGTCAAGAAGGTGTTGGAAAAATAACTTGATTCATGAACGAATAATAAATTAATGAAATTTAAATCGATTACAAATTTAATTTTGGAACTTATAGATTAATGAGCCATTTAAATTTCAATTTTGTAACTTATGGATTAATAAGTCGTTATTCAACTGTTATAAATTAAATTTCGTGTAGCCACAAATTTTATTACTCCATAAATAGAGGTTTTCTACTCTTCTAGATGAAAGAAAAAAGGAAAACAAATTTTCCACCTTTTTTTCCACTATAGATTTATTAGAATTCCAATTGAAAGTGATAGAATTTTTGCACTTGTGTTTCTGTTCAAAGTGATATGCACTTATATATGTATTATCCAATGTCAAATTAGTTCAATATGATAGAGGCTACCATAAAAAGGGAAAGAGGCACGATGCTTTTATAGTGATGACGAATTATTGGGGTTTTTTTTCTATTTTAACACCTGCAAATTAAGAGATTTGGCATTTTGCACGTACTCTGGACATGTGATTTGAGTGTGGGATAATTTTTAAAGCTTGATTTGGACTCCAATGTTGGTTGGGCCGAATTGCTCTTTATCATTAAAATAAGATTATGTATTTACACTTTCCAATATTTTTTAGATTTAAGAAATATTTATTTTTTAATTATTTTAAGAATACTTTTTACATTGATTTTAAGTACTTATAACCCATGTTTGACATTCCGATAACTTTGTAAGAGTGTTGAACTTTTCAAGGACAATTAAATCTTATTAATGTATTCTTCTCTAAAAAAATTCCATTCACATGGACATTTGTGTATCACAATTGATACTTAAGAGTTTACTTAGATACATTAATCCTTATAACAGAATAAAATAAAAATAAAGATTTAAATAACTGGGTCATAGTTGTTTTAGTTTCAAATCAATAATTCGGTATATCATATAGTTATTACACTTCGGGGATGTAGCATTTTAAGTAATGTTCGGAAACTTTGAAATCATACAAGAAGAAATAGCTTCTAAAAAAGTACCAAAATATTTAAATTAGTAATTAATAAATAAAAGGGAAAACAAGACAATTGGGCAATAATTATGTTGTTATTCGCAACTAACATTATTAAATCCATAACGAAATTGTACATTACAAACGACAGCTACAGTTTAATTGCAGTGGTACATGATTGATTGATAAAAAGGGTGATGAGAAAACATTTTATTATGAGAAACTTGGGACCTACTAGAAGCAATAAATAGATACCCTTTCTTCTTCCATTATTCTTTCAGGATTCCACACAATCTTTCAAATTGTTTGTATCTGCAAATATAATTGAAAATTGATGCATTTAAGTAACGGCAAATATAAACTGAATGTTCTAATTATCTCATTTTCATGTAATAGAATAAGATATAATTAATCCAATTAATTTTCACATTAACACAATTATCCTATCTTGTTAAACTTAACTACAAAAATATTTCATAAACTTTTATTTATTAAAAATGCAGAAACATGAAAATAGAAGTAAAAAATAATCATGATTTATTGCTTTATGGTCACCTAATAATCAGTTCAGCTTAGAGTTTATTATTTTGTTCCCAACCACACCTTGAAACTTGAAAGAGATACAACGAACATAGGAGAACCAACATGAAGATGTGAAAAATTGCTCATTTTTTTAAAAGGATAAATTAACTAACTAATAAATAAACGTAAAATAATTTAAGATATTTTCATACCGAAGCAGGTGGAATTTGCAAAGCTGCGTCGGTTTTTAGATCTACACAATACTTGTAACAACTATTTAAACAAGCTATCTCGCAACCTCCAGTTGGATCGGATGTGCATAATTTAGAGCAAGAACTTGGACAATCTGAACAGTTGATACGTTGTTCGGCAGTGACTGCCATGCCCATAACCATGATGAGTAACATCACGGTTGCCGTAAGAAGCTTCACGTTGCCATTTCTAGCCATATCAGAAACTTTTTCTCTTCTTCTTGCTCTACTTCTTTTGTCTCAACTCTATACAAGAATTGGATCTTGGAAGACAATTATAACATATCTGGCTATATATGTATATATATAGGATCCTCAATAGTCAAGAAGGTGTTGGAAAAATTACTTGATTCATGAATGAATAATAAATTAATGAAATTTAAATCGATTACAAATTTAATTCTGTAACTTATAGATTAATGAGCCATTTAAATTTCAATTTTGTAACTGATAGATTAATAAGTCGTTATTCAACTGTTATAAATTAAATTTGTAGCCACAAATTTTATTACTCCATAAATAGAGGTTTTCTACTCTTCTAGATGAAAGAAAAAAGGAAAACAAATTTTCCTCCTTTTTTTTTCCACTCTAGATTTATTAGAATTCCAATTGAAAGTGATAGATTTTTTGCACTTGTGTTTCTGTTCAAAGTGATATGCACTTATATATGTATTATCCTATGTCAAATTAGTTCAATATGATAGAGGCTACCATAAAAAGGGAAAGAGGCACGATGCTTTTATAGTGATGACGAATTATTGGGGTTTTTTTTTCTATTTTAACGCCTGAAAATTAAGAAATTTGGCATTTTGCACGTACTCTAGACATGTGGTTTTAGTGTTGGATAATTTTTAAAGCTTGATTTGGACTCCAATGTTGGTTGGGCCGAATTGCTCTTCATGATTAAAACAAGATTATGTATTTACACTTTCCCATATTTTTTAGATTTAAAAAATATATATTTTTTAATTATTTTAAGAATACTTTTTATATTGATTTTTAGTACTTATAACCCATGTTTGACATTCCGATAACTTTGTAAGAGTGTTGAACTTTTCAAGGACAATTAAATCTAATTAATGTATTCTTCTCTAGAAAAATTCAATTCACATGGACATTTGTGTATCACAATTGATACTTAAGAGTTTACTTAGATACATTAATCCTTATAACAGAATAAAATAAAAATAAAGATTTAAATAACTGGGTCATAGTTGTTTTAGTTTCAAATCAATAATTCGGTATATCATATAGTTATTACACTTCGGGGATGTAGCATTTTAAGTAATGTTCGGAAACTTTGAAATCATACAAGAAGAAATAGCTTCTAAAAAAGTACCAAAATATTTAAATTAGTAATTAATAAATAAAAGGGAAAACAAGACAGTTGGGCAATAATTATGCTTGTTATTCGCAACTAACATTTTTAAATCCATAACGAAATTGTATATTACAGACTGTTATGAACAAGCGGAAGCGATAACCAATAGAACAACCCAAATGCACAACACAAACTATACTAGATAATTGAATATAATAGTAACTAAAGAGGCAAGCAATCAACCACAATGCAGAAATAGAAAACACACCAGGATTTAACGAGGTTCGGTATTAGTACCTACATCCTCGGACGCCGCTAAAGAAACTTTTCACTATCTTCAAAGAGAATTACAAACTTTT
>SNVD02000371.1:0-133305 GCA_013180625.2 Boswellia sacra
CACCATTGGTAATACCAAGTTTGAAAGAGCGATATTAGATTTAGGAGCATCTATTAATGTCATGCCATATTCTATTTATGCTTCTTTAAATCTTGGACCTTTTGCGAAAACTGGTATTACCATTCAGTTTGCTGATCATTTTAATGCATATACCAAAAGAGTTGTGGAAGATGTGCTTGTGCAGGTGAATCAATTGGTTTTCCCAGCAAACTTCTATGTCCTTGAAATAGAGGATGAGACATCTCCTAATCCAACTCCGATTCTTTTAGGGAGACCATTCTCGAAAACTGTTAGAACTAAGATTGATGTTCATAATGGCACTCTCATCATAGAGTTTGATGGCAAAGTGATCCGTTTCAATAATTTCGAGTTAACTGGCAAGGATGGATTGGAAATGGCTATTAGTGAGCACATAGGGACAGAAAAATTCAAAGAACCAAGAAGGTTGATACAAGTGTCCGAAGAAATGGAGGAAGCTATGGCATGCTTAGATGAGATTATAGCCATCATCACAAACAGGTATGATGTTTCGTACATTGAATTACCTTTATCTAATGAGAAACTTCTTCCTTCTAGGATGAAAGCCAATACCTTGGAGCTTAAGCTACTTCCAGATTATTTGAGGCATGTGTTTTTGGGTGAGAATGATTATTTACCAGTTATAATAGAAATGGGCCTTGCACTACTACAAGAAGAGAAACTCGTCAGAATACTTATAGATCACAAAATAGCTATTGGGTGGACGATTGCTAACATCCAAGGCCCAGCCATATGCATGCACCAATTCTTGTTGGAAAAAGGATCCAAGCCCACTAGAGAAGTACAGCAGAGATTGGACCCTTCCATGATGGAACCAACGTCGGGCTGAGGACGTTAAACCAAGCGCTTATTGGGAGGCAACCCAATGTTTTTGAAAAATAAATAAAAAAAGCAAAGAAAAATAAAATAAGGTAATAATGATCGATTTTTATGTCTCGAGGAGATTCCTTTCGTAGGCCATCAAATTGATCAGGTTTTATCTCTCTTTGCCATCTGTCTTATTTGTTTTATATTTTTTTACTTGTTTTTGACTTTTGTTTGCTATTGTGTTGTTATCTCTTTTATACGTCTTTAGTTTCGTTTCTGCTCTTTTTTTTTCCTTCCTTTTGTTTAATTTGATTATTCCGTACTTCGAATTCATTTGTGCAACAGCTTGAGGAAAACCGAAACACGAATTGTGAAGCCATGTTCGAAGGTTTGAAACGTGCATATCTGGGAGAAGAACAAACTCAATCGCATTATCGGTATATCTCTCCTTTTCTTCTCTTCAATGGATGCTGATATCTTTCTATCGAACCTTCGTAAATATTTCCATTCACTTCCTCAAAATTCTGTGTTTAAAATTTATAAAGTACGGATGACTAGACTTTGGGCATTGATGCTCCTAAATGTGCCTGCTGATATCCGATGGCTTATCGAAGCCAAGGTGCGATTGTCCGGTGAGCCGGACATTAATCTCGCAAAATACATGCCTGGTCTAGGAAAGAGCTACTACGCCAAGAGGCGAAGAGCGAAAAGGTGACAAGTATGTTATAAATGGTGACTAGATGGAATTGTAACCAGACTTGTCTTCATTAGGTTTTGTGTCAGAAATAGAGAAGAATAAACTATCTTTATAAGATATGGTCTGAGTAATGAGTCGCCTGGATAATGTTTTATAACTCTTGAGTCACATTTCTTGTGGGACTTGTCAGCATGAATTGCGTACATCTACGGACACAATTTCGGATGAATTGCCGGGTTTATAGTCTAGGGAATCTGACTAAAAACGACCCTGTTTGTCAGTTTTATAAGAAAATTGGGATGGGAAGCAAATCCCGACCATAGAAAGGCGTTTCAGCCGTTACTGACGTAAAACCAGAGGAGAGTGAGCACAATCACAATACTTGTATATTTGAATGTGTGTTGTTGTTGTCGAATTTTATTTCTTTCTTGTTTCGTTTGATCTGATTATCAATGTTGTTATTTGTGTTGTTGTTGTTTGTTGATTTTGTTTGTTTTAATTTCAAGTTTTCTTTTTGACAAACCATATGACTACCTCATGATATAAGCACACGTGGAAGACAAGTGTGGAGGTTTTGTCAACCTCCGCCGAAAGTATATCTTTACTTTTCATGCTACACGTGGGAGACAAGTATGGAGTTTTTTTCAACCTCCACCGAAAGTTTATCTCCATTTTCCATGCTTCACATGGGAAACAAGTGTGTAGGTTTTTTCAAACCTCGCCGAAAGCATATCTCATTTTTTCAAATTTTGTGGCGATAAATCTGCATCGAGCAACCCCCACCGAAAGTATGTCCCCATGTGTCAAAATTTGAGAGTTTTATGGGTGTATATATACATTTTGCATATTTTCATATGTCATTCCATAACCTGTCTTGCAATTGAAAAGCATAAAATCTAACGTGTCTTACATAAGATTAGAGCACTTGTAGAAATGGAGAAAACACCAATTCGGCGATTCCGCAATATAGGCGTATTTTGCGGATCGCAATTTGGTAAAGATGGAGAGTTTACAACAGAAGATCCTTGATCTTGGTCGGACATTAGCTGCGAGGGGTATTCATTTGATTTATGGAGGCGGTAGTCTTGGGTTAATGGGGTGTGTGTCGACAGCTGCATCCTTGGGAGGAAGTAAAGTTCTCGGCATTATCCCTAAACCATTAGCTGTGCGAGAGATCGTAGGCAACACAATCGGGGAAGAGTTACAAGTCTCTAGCATGCATGAGCGTATTGCACATATGGTTGTTAAGTCCGATGCATTTATAGCTTTACCCGGTGGTTATGGCAAATTAGAGGAGATATTTCAAATCACCTCTTGGGCACAGCTAAACATCCATAAAAAACCCATTGGTTTGTTAAATGTCAATAACTTTTTTGTTGGTTTGTTGTCTTTTCTTGATCAAGCTGTAGAAAAAAATTTTATCTCACCATCAGCGAGGCAAATCCTTTGTTACAGCTTCAACGGACAGGGGAGTAATTGACAAACTACAAGAATTCGTCTATTCGCCTGACCCAACAACAGCTCGGATTGATTGGTTTGGAGAAGGCAATAAGAGGCGTAAACTGGATTTAACGCTCCATCTGTAATCTCTATCAGCTGGTTTGCTTTGTTTTCATTTGCTTTCTTTTATTGTGTTTATTTGAGTTTTTTTTCAGGTTGTTTCTTTTGTCCCAGGTAATATTTTCTAATCTTGGCTTTTAGAGTGGTGGCTTAAAAAGTTCAAGTTCTCTTGAAACGCATTCTGGATTTCTTTAATTCATAATGGCTGAATAAGGAGGCTAACTTCTAAACTTTTTAGACCCATTCTAACTGACTTGTTTGTGTTTGCTGATTTGTTGGACTTTATTATTTTCTGAGAAAGTTTAGTTTTATGTAATTTCGAGTTGTTGTGTGTTTTTGTCTTTATCAGTTTCGATTCGAAAAAAAAAACATTGTGGAAAAACCTGAGAATGGCAGAATATGGGGTTTTCTTAACTCTTGAAACGCATTCTCTCTCAATAATCTGTAGTTTGTTTATTTCATGTTGTTTGAAGTGTCTTGTTTCTTGTTTTGTTCTTTCATAATAAAGGTATATAGGCTGGAACCATTAAGTCTGCGGGCTACTGGTCCTAAGGATTGTTGAAATATACAATCTTGACTCAGGTGTAACAACGCCACGTACCTCTTTTCTTGCATTTTGTGGGTCGATGATTAGATAATGATTGAATTAAGAATAACTCTTGGAAAATGATAAATGATGCATGGATCTGTGTGCTTGAAATGTTTAGTGGTTTTCTCTTTGCTTTTGATTCCTTGCGCAACATTGAGCACTGAGCTATTATCACTGAGTTATTTGTTCACTTAGAGAAAGTTTATGTAATTAAATGTTTCTTCAGATTTCAATGAATTCTAGAACTTGTTTGATGGTCACTCAAGGCGAAATCCTAGGCTGTGCAACATTGGGGAAATGATTTAGGCAATCTTTGGACCGTTTGAGCCTTAATAGCCAACCTTGACTGAAATTGATCCCTAGTTACCCCTTTGAGCCTTTGTAAGCCTTTTTCTTTGTTAACTCACTAAAAGATTTCCTAACATCAAATGAATTTGTTCCAAACAGTTTATCCCTTACCTATGAGCATGTAGATCATTCACAATTAAATTTTGAGCTATGTTCTGGTTTTGGGAAGTTAGAGGAGGTTGGGATGTGTCGTGAGCAATGCAAGTGAGTCTTATTGTGTTGGTAAAAAAAAAAAAGCCAATATGTACTTATCGTCCATGTACTTACACATTGAGGACAATGTGTTGTTTAAGTGTGGGGGAGGGGAAGTGTAATAAAAAAAAAAGAAGAAAAAAAAAAAAAGAAGAAGAATAAGAGATCTATACCCTTAAGTGTTCTTAAAAAGAATGAAACAAACAAAGTGTGGGGGTGTAGTTTTCTTTTGTTTTCTGCAAAAAAAAAAAAAAGATTGAGTGTTCTAAATAAGTTTGGGGGAGTAACCTGGTGAATTGAAAGGAAGTTGTGTTATAGGGTTGAGCTCTACATAGTCTTGAATGATTTATGTGTTTGTGGGTGATTTGAGCCAAATTATTATCCTTTATCATACCTTCACCCAAGCCAAACGTTACAAGCTTAATAAAGTCCTACTTGATCCTTGGTGTTGTGCATGTCTACATTAGTGGAGAGTGACTTGAAAAGCAGGCCTATGGAGTTCATTTATACACACATCTTCAATATTAAATATGATTCATTTTTATGCATAAACTCATCCGGGTTACAAGTGATTAGGTGAGAATGGCTCTACACACACACACTTGAGGAATTGAAGTGAAGCGAAACTAATCTTTGAGATAAAATTCTTGATCAAGTGCATTATTTTGAAGTTTTCCTTGGGTTATAATTAAGTACAATCTTTGAGGCCTATTTGCAAGTTGAAGCATTTGTGTGTTTTAATTTTTCTTTGATTCTGTTTCGGTTTAGTTTTGTTTCGTATCATTGTAGTTGCTCGAGGACTAGCAAAGTCTAAGTGTGGGGGAATTTGATAAGTGTCTATTTATATATCATTTTCATATCAATTCGTCCATGTTTCTTTGCTATATTCCTTGGTATTTTTATGTTTTTGTGTGGTTTTGATGTTTGTAGGAGTTTTGGAGCAACTTGCACAAAAATGGAGTAAAACCCTTCATTTTCACCTCTGCTAGTCAGTGATCTTCTCGGATTTAATTGTATTGATATACAATGAACCCGATGACATATTATATACCGTTGGAAAGCTCTCGAAGTCTATTTTCTGGAGAAATTTACGGTTTATAAATCCATTCAGTGTACCAAAAGTTGTAATCAAAACAGTGTGAGAAGTATAGAAATGTAATTCCACAAATCACTGTAGCATGTATAATACGGGACACTGTAGCAGGTTACTGTAGCAGAGTATTTAAACACATTTTAGGGTTTTATTTTCATAACTTGAAGAGGGGAGAACGTGGTGGAGGCTGCAGCTCTGGAATTCTTTCATCTCTTGGAGTTCTTGAAGGAGAAAGGAAGCTTGGAAAGAGGAAGAACTACAATCCAAAGAGAATTACATCAAATTTGCTAAGTTTTTCCCTTCCCTTTCATTTTCTGGAATGTCTCCATGTTGTATTGTATTTACCACGTTCTTAAACATGTGTAACTGAATCTGAATTGGTTGAGGGTGATTTCAAAGCCCCTGATATGGTTTTTGTAAGTTGATTGTGCAAGAAGTTGTTATCCAATTCTCTAATTGAAGTTGCTTGTATTTTCCCATGTCTAATGCTTATGATTGCTTGCTGGATTGTATTTGGGTGGCCAACTGAATATAATCTGGATATTGTCTATGCTAGACTAGAAATCTTGATCCGTAATTGTCTTGAATTTCTAATCATTAGTAGCAAAATTGTGATCAGAGATTGCAATTGGAGAATACAACCTAAGTTAAATAATCCGAGCTTGTGTGTTTATTGCTTAGATCAACCTATCTTTCTTATCGTAATGCATCCATTGAATTAAATTTAGAGAGCTTGTTCTAGGTTGTTTAATGGATAGAGATTAAATAAAGAGCCTGTTTTATTTAACAACAAAGTAAGGAAAGATTGGGATAACAGAGCTTGTTGTTATCTACGGTTGATAATTTCAATGCTGTAATTGGATGACAATTCTATTAATTCGCAAATCCATATCTTGTGGTAGAGAAGGATCCCTTAACCAGCTTTCTCCCATTGATTTTTCATTCAAATTTACTTTCTGTTTTGTTATTCTTTACTTGCATTCTTATTTCATTTAGTAAAGCATTCAACAAAAATCCCCCCTGTTTAGTTTATTGTTGCTGGAAATAACAAATTCAATTAGAATCAATCCTCGTGGGAACGATATCTTACTTATCACTTTATTACTTGTGCGACTAGTATACTTGCTAGTTTCGAACGCATCATAGTGTTTTAAGCCTTTAGAATAGGCACATGCCCTAAGAAGAGGCGCACTAATAGGTGTTTAAAAACCCTAAGAAATAGATGCACTTAAGAGTGTTTTAAGCCCTTAGAATATGCACAAGCCCTAAAAAGAGATGTACTAAAGAGTGTTTAAAACCCTGAAAAACACGTGCACTTAAGAGTATATTAAGTCCTTAAAATAGGCACAAGCTCTAAGAAGAGGTGCACTAGAGAGTGTTTAAAAATCCTAAGAAGTAAATACACTTAAGAGTGTTTTAAGCCCTTAGAATAGGTTCACTAAAAAGTGCTAACAAACCCTAAGAAGTATGTGTAGTTAAAAGTGTCTCATCTTAGCATCATAAAGATGCATCCATCTGCACAAGAAGAGTGCACATCATGCATTATAAGGATGCATCTTTCTACACGAGAAGAGTGCACGTCATGCATCATAAGGATGCATTCCATGCATTAGAAAGATGTAGTTGTCTACACTAGAAAAGTGCATTTCATGCATTAGAAGGATAATAATTAGCCCTTAAGTGGGCACACTAGCCCTCAAGTGTGCATAACTCTTTTGTAGGAGTTGAAGAGGAGAGCATATAAGCAGATCAGGGCGAAGATGTCGAAAAGAAAGAAGGGAGGACAAGGTAAAATTACTTTGTCGATCTTTGTGTCTCACAAACTTTTCCAAAGTAGGGGGCAAGCTATAGACATTGGATTTTTTAGGCTTAAGGATGAAGGAAAGATGAATGATGAGCAATGGAAATGACCGAAGTGGCCTTGGAAGCAAAGAGTAATGAGTCGAGGAAAAACCAACCAAAAGTTTTAAAAATTGACACATGATTTTGAAAAATTGCAAAAATTAATCCAAAATGAATCTGATGATGAGTAATATACCATTGCAAAGCTATAGATGTCTAGTTTTCATAGCATTTTATGGATTGCAAATCAGAGTTGAAATTAAAGAGTTACATGTGATTGAACAGACAAAGGTTGAAGAGGACTGCATTGCAAATTGAAGAAACAATGGGGTTTTGTGTGCCACCATCAGCCGGCTATCCTACCACCGGTCGGCAGTCCTCCCATAGCTAGTCAACTGTCCAACTACCAGTCAACGATCTTCCCACAGCCGACCGACTATCCTCCTTTTAGTTTTGGAAAATTTTGATTAAAACCTTCCTTTTTTTAGTTTTTGCTTCCTTTTTCAACTTTCACCTTCAATTATATAAACCCCCCTCCTCCTCACTTTCACTTCCATCCAGAAATCTCTTCTCTCCCTCTCTAACACACACCTAAGAATTCAAAGAGTCCTTTCTAGTTTAAATATTTTTGAGGCATTCTTATTGCTCTATACCCAGAAACGATACGTCTTGAGAGCAGTTCTCTCTCCTCTCTCTCTCTATTTTCTTATAAATTTCTTGCTTGGAATTAAGCATGTTTATGTTTTATTTTGCTTAGAATAAGCATGATTAGGTTTTATTTTAATGCTTAGAAGCATGTTTAGCATTTTATATGAATTGTTTAACCACTATTTGTTTTGCAAGATGGAAATGCATGATTAGGAGTTTATTTTCTTTGCGAATGTTTAAGATCATGTTTACTAAATATGTTTAGAATCACGCTTAAGAGTACATGATTAGGATCATGATTAGAAATCAAACTTATAATTGTTTGGAAGTATGCTGGGAAATAACATAGAATTAGGTAAGAATTACCTTGATTGAGAGAATTGCGAAGCTTACTTTGATTGCTTGAATTAAACTTGATTGCCATGAATTAGCCAAGAATTGCCATGATTTTCATAATTTGGCTAGAATTGCCATCATTAATTGAATTATGCTAGAATTGCTATGAATAGGCTAGAAGGCCATGATAGAATTATCACACTAGATAGAATTGTCAAGATAAAAGTATCAAATCTGGGTAGAATTACCATGATTTTAGTTTATGGGATTCTTTAGATTTTGATTGATTTATTTTAAGTTAATTGCCATGAATAGAAATGTAGTTGAACAATTATTGTACAGTGCCATGAAGTGGTTGTGGACTTATATTGATGGTGAGGGATGATCACTAATAGTGTATGAATACGATGAATGTATGCTTGAAAAGGCTTGATAAGCATTGAATAGACTCACATATGGTGATGAGAAATCCACTATTGATCGAGTCTTGAATTTAATATCCATATTGAATGCTTGAGATGCATAAGTTGCTATGAAAGTTATAAATGAATGAATGTGATATTTGAAGTGTCAGAAGTAGTTTATTTTATTGTACAATAACAATTGATGTAATCCTATCCCCCATTCCCTGTGTTTGAAGGAAATTATATCTTTATTCTCCTCATCTCTTTCTTTGTATAAATATATGACTGTATTGATTCAAAATCACTTTACATGCTTAATAAAGATAAATGAACCTTGTATGCATAAAACAAACAACATAAGTGGACTGTACAACCAAAAAGATATTTCTATTTGGTATATCCTAGTGGAGGCCGAAATTACATTATAGGCAGGCCAAAGGCTCGTACCTAATTTCACAAACCTATCTCTAAAAGGATGAAGGTAGTTTAGGTCCCGAAGCAAATCGGATTGCAATCATCCATTTTCCCAATAGAAAATTAAGTGGTAACTCCATTCTCCCATGCCTATGGCTTATTTATGTTCTCTTAAATCTCGAGAGAGGCTTTGACACAGTGTCGTGGTCACAAACACTTTGGTGGGATGAAAGCCCCGTTCACCCGCATCCCGAGAAGAGAATTAATGAGTGATGGGTGCAATAGGCCACTGGTGGTCATGCCACGAAATAATGGAGGTTGTTATTGTTGATAACTTGGCCTATTTTGATGGACATCCATCACTTATAAGCATATAACAATGTGACCCATTGTATTAGGCAATAGTTTACCACAAATGAAAAAAATTAAGTGCCCTAAGTTCTAAACTCATGACAGATATTTGAAACACACTTGATTCTCCCCTTGTGGCCCTCAATGATCGACATTGTGTGCCTTTCGATGCTAACTACTTGATTATGGCATCAAAATCAGCATTCTTCTTATATCTGTATACTCATACTCCCCAATATCCCTCAATTGATAGAAGTAGTTAATGTCCACTAGGCTAAAAGGCACTGCTTTCCATCTCACAAATACTTTGTGCCCCTGACGCTCTATAGGATTTACATAGAACTCTATCACCAATGTTACGACAGCGGGCTTAGGCTAAGTCATGAACGATTTCCAATTTTCTCGCCTTATTAAGCACCAAAACTTCTCATTGTTCACATCTATACCTCTCTTCCAGAGGCAAATCCTTTTAAAACTAGCATTATAAAACCTCTCTGATGTAGCTAGACTCTTAAAAATCCTCCTGTCAAAAGGTGGTATTGTAGGAGAAGGTGAACGAGATGCAACAAATGATGAAGCCTCATTAGTCTTAGCAACGTTTCTCTTTTTAGAAGTCATTAATCTGCAAGAAAAATAAAACACAAATGATACACTCCCTATTTGCAATTAAACTCCTTCTCCAACTACTCACAACAAGCCAAAATAACTTCCTCTAAATAAAAAGATAACCAATTATTCACAATTGCAAAAAAGTATCACAAACATATTGAACGCCTAAGTGAGAAAAGCAAGTTCTCATATTCCAATCACCAACAGCGTATAATCTATCAATTTCAAAATAACAACCCTCAAGAATATCGCCAATAAGCCAGAAAATTTCGCATCAACAAAATGAACATAAGTCAAATACTAAATTGGTAACAAATGGAAACACAGCAGGCATTAAGTATCAACCCAAATGCAACTCAATAATTGCTACACAAATACCACTATCAGTAAGCTACACAAAAACCAAAAAATAAAACCATCCTCCACAAAAGCACCAATATCATCACAACTCTAGAAAAAACTCACAAAAGATCGTTCTAAAAATATTAATAAACCAACAACCTCCAATCAGATAACTCCCTAAATAGTATCAACAATAAATCAATAAAAACTCAGCCAAACCAAACTACCCATTTCTAATAAAAGCCAACATAATTTGCAAATAATCTTGTGTATATAACAGATTGCAATGACTAGAAATAGAGCATAACAAGCTCGGCAATATGTTAAACTTCAATTAACAACAACACAACACCCAAATTATAAAAATATAAGATACTCCAAGAGGCAAGCAAATCGCAATTGCAAAATCACTTTCAAAAGTTTCATAGTAAACCAAAATCTAACTCAATGCAACTCTAACATCACACTGTGAATGGGGCTTTCATTCTGCCAGAGTGTTTACAACTACGACACTATGTCAAAGCCTCTTTTAAGACTTAAAAGAACATAAACGAGCCATGGGCACGTCTAGAGAATGGAGTCGCCACCCGATTATTCAATTGGGAATGAATTGAGGCCATCTGACCCCTTGCTTTAGAACCTAAAATACCTTGATCCCTTCAAAGATGGGTTCGAGAAGTTATGTACGAGCCATTCACCTTGCTAGATCTAAATCCGACCTCCACTAGGGTATACCAAATAAGAATAGCTTATATTGTTATACAGTCCGCCTATGTTGTTTATTTTATACACAAGTTATTTATTTTATCTTCTTAAAAACATGAAAGGTGATTTCATTTAAAACAGTTTTATGTTCATGCAACGGAAGAGAGAGGAGAATAGAGTTACATTTCCTTGCAAACACGGGAACAAGAGAAGGATTACAATAATTGTTATTCAACAATAAAGTAAATTCTACTTCTAAACTCTTCAAATATTATTCAGTCATTCATAACAATTATATCATATTCATGCAATTCATATATTCAATATAAACATTCAATTTGAGACTCAATAAATAGTGAATTCCTCACCACCATATGTGAGTCTATTCAATGTTTGTCAGGCCTCTTCATGGAATATTCATACATATTCATTCTAAGTGATGGTTCCTCAACATCATCAATAGGAATCCACCAACACTTCATGGCATCATACAATTAATCATTCATATTTCTAAAAATGGTAATTAATAAAAATAAATCAATCAAGATTACAAACAAGGCCATAAACTAAAATCATGGCACTTCTACCTAGATTTGATAATTCTATCATGGTAATTCTACCTATTCTTTGCTATTCCAGCATAATTCAATTGTTAATAGAAATTCTAAAGATAGCAATTCTAGCCTAAACATGGCATTTCTAGCTGAATCATGGTTATCATTGTAATCATGGCATATTGTAGCCTAATTCAATCAAAGATGGCAAAACATGGCTACTCTAACATAACTCAAGCAAATCATAGTAATTCTTGCATGTTCTATGCTATTTCCTAGCATGCTTTAAAATCATCATAAGTTCAATTCCCAGCATGATTTTAATCATATGCTCCTAAGCATGATTCTAAATATTCGCAAAGAAAACAAACTCCTAATCATGTTTCCAGATAAAGAAGAGAAAGATGACTTACCTTGACATGCATTTTCACCTTGCAAAGCAAATAAGGATTAAAACAACTCATAACAATCCTAAACATACTTCTAAGCATAAAAAAAATTCTAAACATGCTTATTTCAAGCATAAACAAACCGAAACATGCTTATTCTAAAGCAAGAAAAATAAAGAAGAAAAGAAAAGGGAGAAGAGAGAACTGATCTCAAGATGTAGCCTTTCCGGATTTCGAAAAATAGAATGCCTAAAAACTATTGAACCAGAAAACTCAAGTATGTCTTCAAGAGGGAGAAGAGAAGATTTTTTTTTGCGTATCCTTGAAAGTGAGGAGAGGGGGTTTTTATATAGTAAAGGTTTGAAGTTGAAAAAGGAAGCAAAAAATCAAATATGAAAGGTTTCAATTGAAATTTTTCAAAAATAACGGGAGAGTGGCAGCCGGCTGTCTGACAACCACTGGCTAGTGGTGGCCCACTAAACCCTTTGATTTTGAATTTTTTCGATGCAGTCCCCCTCCAACCTTTATCTATTCAATCGTGCATAACTCTTTGAGTTCAACTCTGATTTGTGATTCGTAAAATTTTGTAAAAATTGACGTTCGTATCTTGGCAAGGGTATATAACTCATCAGTAGATTCCTTCTGGATTAATTTTTGTGATTTTTTAAAGGCATATGTCACTTGTCAAAGCTTTTGGTCGATTTCTTCATAACTCTCTTCCTTTTGCTTTCGAAGGCACTTTTGTCATTTCTTTTGCTCATCACTCATCATTAAGCCTAAAAAATCAAGTATCTATACACACATTATGCAACACAAAGCTCCTATTAGCATTAAAAAAATTAATCCCTCACATATCATGCAACTCCTAATAACAAATCAACCTCTTAAACTTTGTAATCTTTATTTCAATGTCAAATAGGTAACTACCCAATCCACAATTAAAGCATTTTCAGGCCAGTAATGATCAAAACACAAGAACAAATTTGAAGTCCCATAATGTGAATGGGGCTTTCATCCTGCCCGAGCACTTACGATCATGACACTATATCAAAGCCTCTTTGAAGACTTAAGGGAACACAAACAAGCCATGCCATGTCTGAAGATTGAAGTCGACACTTAATTATTCAGTTGGGAATGAATAAAGGAAATTTGATCCCTTACTTTAACACCTAAACTACCCTCATCCCTTTAGAGTGGGTTTAGGAAGTTAGGTATGAGCCTTTGGCCCATTCGGATGTAAATCTAACCTCTACCAAGGTATATCAAATAATAATATCTTAAGTTGTTATTGAGTCCAGTTAACTTGTTCATTTTATGCACCGTTATTCAATTTTACCTTCTTTAAGGCATGTGAGGTGTATTCAACCAAAACAATTGTATATTCATTAAAAAAAAAAAGGAAGAAGAATATAATCACATTTTCTTTCAAACATGAGGAAAAGGGGATAGGATTACATCCATTATTCTTCAATAATAAAGTAAAAATACTTCTAACGCTTCAAATATTCAATGATAGAAAACATTCAATTCATAATATAGTCATGCATATATTCATTCATTCTAAAAATCAATTCAAGATTTGATAAATAATGAATTCTTCACCAACATGTGTGAGTCTATTCAATGTTTATCAAACCTCTTCAGGCATATTCACATATAGATTCATAATAAATCAATTAAAATCTACACAAAGCTGTAAACTTAATCATGGCAATTCTAGCCTAATTTGATAACTCTATTATGGTAATTCTATCTAAATATGGCAATTCTAACCTAATCACATCAATCATAGCAAAACATGGCAATTCTAGCCTATTCATGGCATTTCTAGCCTAATTTAAACATTCTAATGCTATTTCCTAGCATGCTTCAAAGTATTCATAGGTTTTCCTAATCATGATTCTGATCATGAGATCTTAAGCATGTGCTCCTAGGCATGATTCTGAGGCATTTGCAAAGAAAATAAACTCGTAATCATGTTTCTAAATAAAAGAGGGAAAGTAAACTTACCTTGACACACTTATCCAACTTGCAAAACAAACAAAAGGTCAAAACAATTCATAAAAGTCCTAAACATGCTTCAAAACATCAAAATAAATCCCAAACATGCTTATTCTAAAAAAAAAAAACCTAAAATGCTTCATTTTAAGCAAGAAAAATAAAGAAGAAATTAGGAGGGAGAATAGAGAACTACTCTCAGAGTGCACCCTTTCCGGGTTTAGAGCAATGAAAACACCCAAAACAAAAAATTGAACTAAAAAAGGACTCCTTGGATAGTTGATGGTGAAACTGGAAAAGGAAAGAGATCAAGATTCTTTCCAAAATTTTTCCAAGGATAACTTATTGGCTATTGGAGGATCACCGGTCGATGATAAGTCAACCACCTGCTGTTGGTTCCACTGCCAGCTAGTGGTTGGCCCACAACTGGCCGGTGATGGCCCACTCTCCTATTATTTCTCACTTTTTTCTTGTGCAATCTCACTTGATCTTGTCTATTTGATCATGCATAACTCTTCAAGTTCAACTCTGATTTTCAATCCGTAAAATTCTGCCTAAACATCTATGGCTTTAAAATGGTATATGACTCATTGCCAGATCTTTCTAGATTAAGTTTTGTGAATTTCAAATTCAGGAGTTGGTTTTTAAGCTTTTTGATTATTTATTTTAACATGCCCCTCTTTTCATTCAAGGTTAATTTGGTCATTTTACTTTTCTCGACATGCATCCATGTTTCATCATCAAGCTCAAAAATCAATTGTTTACACACAACACTATATTCAATAATGCCAAAAAACCCATAATATTCAAAACTCAATTTAAGAATAACTATGACTTCATGGGAAAACTAACTCCAAGTTCCAAGAGCATCATGAAACAAATGTTATTTGTTCTCCAAATTGAAAGAAATCATTATACTTACCTAAACAAGAATCCAAAGTGCAGAATTGAACTCAATAGGGACCCTTTGTCATGATTCTTACCCAAAGAGAGAAGAAATGAAGAGTGAAGGCTTTACTAAGCTTTAGCATGGGAGGAGACTAGTGTTTGACGGTTGTTGGACGTCGATGGTGTGCAATGGTGATGGGGAAGGTTGAGATGTTTGGAAAAAGTCACGACCAAAAATATATTTTCTCTTTTAATTCAAAGTTGCAAAGGTGTGCAACATGCCTGGCGTAGGTGTGCCAGTCTAGCCTCGATTCAATTTTGCCTTAATTTTATCATGCAGAAGCGCAAACACCTTTGTGCTGGGGTGCAAATTCTCTAACTTCAAAAATAAAAATTGATAAACTCATCTCGCAAGCATGCAAGTACCTGGGCACAGGTGCACAATCTATGTTCCAAATTTTGAAAATATGTCGTGCAGGTGCGCAGGCTGTTCCACATTAAATTGCCAACTTTCTGGCAAGATTTGTGCAAATGCGCAACTCATATCACACAAGGGCACAATTTTACTTTTTTCAGTAACTTTTTTGAGTTCATAAACGTGGATGTGCAAAGGCTCAAGTTTGAAATGTCTAGAACTGAATTTTTATGGCGCAGGAGCGCAAAGGCATTGTACAGCTGCACAAGATCTCTGGATAGCACTCCCAAACTTGTCTTTTTGCCAAACAAATACTCTTAACACACAATTGAAACATACTAATATATATAACAAATAAAAATCATTAAAATAAACATAAATAGAAAATCAAGAGGAAAAAGACACAAATAAAATTATGATTGCTTGGGTTGCCTTCCAAGAAGGGCTTTATTTTACGTCTTCAATCAGACGAGATCCTTCTATCAAACTTCATCGAGCATTTTGGTGGTGTTCTTGAGCTCCACTTCACCACCCATGTATGGTTTGAACCTCTACCCATTAACCTTTAATGTGCCCTTATTTGGATGACCTATTTCAACTGCACGTTATGGAAACACATTTATTGCCTTAAATGGACCCGACCACTGTGATTTGAGCTTTCTAGGAAATAAGTGCAATCAAGAATTTTATAAAAGCACTTATTGACTAGGCTAGAAGTGTTTTCAAAGAATTTGCTTGTCATGCCATGTCTTTGTCCTCTCCTTGTAAATTCAAGCATTCTCATAAGCTTTATTAGGGAATTCTTCCATTTCATTAATTTGTAGTAATATCTTCTCACTTGTCATTTGCAAATCCATGTTAAGTTGTCTCACTGCCAAATATGCCCTATGTACAAGTTCAACTGGTAAGTGACACATCTTTCCAAAAAACAAGCCGATATTGAGATGTCCTAAGCGGTGTTTTGAAAGCTGATCAACATGGCCGCAATGCATCATCTGCCTTTTTAGACCAATCCTTCCTAAAGCTTGCAACTATCTGGTCAAGGATTTTTGTCACCTTTTTATTTGAAATTTCAACTTGCCTATTGGTTTGAGGATGATAGGCAAGTGCTTTCCTATGGTTGACACCATATTTATATAGGAGGGCTGCGAATTGCTTGTTACAAAAGTGATTCCCTTCATCACCAATGATTGCCTGAGGTGTACCAAACCTTGTGAATATGTGCTTGCGAATATGTGCTTGTGAATTTGTTGGAGTTGCCACGGCTTCCACCCATTTAGAGATGTAATCAACAGCTAGGAGAATATACTTGTTGTTGTAAGAGGATGGAAACGGTTCCATGAAGTCGATACCCCATACATCAAATAACTCAACCTCAAGAACGGTTTTCAAAGGCATTTCATTCCTTCTAGAGATGTTTCCTGTTTGTTGGCATCTATCACAATTAGAAAGAAACTTGTGAGTATTTTTAAAGAAGGTGGCCAAAAGAGACTTAACCGTAAGACTTTCGTAGCCGTTCATTGTTCTCCAAAGTGGCCTCCACAGTCCAAAGCATGGCAATGCTTTAAAGTATCCTCCATCTCTTTCTCTGGATCACATCTCCTTATGACTTGATCCACATAATATCTATATAAAATGGGATCGTCCCAATAATAATGCTTGACATCAGTAAAGAACTTCTTTTGCTTTTGATATGAAAGGTTCGGTGGAAATATCTTGGCTGCAAGAAAGTTAACAAAATTTGCAAACTATGGAAGAGATTTGTTAGAAGACACCACAAAAAATTGCTCATTCAAAAAATTATCATCAATGGGCTGCTATTTGTCTTATTGTTCTTTCAGTAGCTTTAGTCTAGAAAGGTGGTCAACTACCAAGTTTTCAGTGCCCTTTTTGCCTCAAATCTCCAATCAAATTCTTGGAGCAATAACACCCAATGAATCAACCTAGGCTGGGCATCCTTCTTGGTCATAAGGTATTTAATTGCTGAATGGTCAATGTACACAATCACCTTATTGTCAATCAAATAAGGTCTAAACTTATTGAAAGTAAAGACAATGGCTAGCAACCCCTTCTCAGTGGTGGCATAATTGAGTTAGGCATCATTAAGTGTGTAATAAGCATAATAAATGGCATGAAAAACCTTGTTTCACCATTGCCCAAGCACTGCACCCACTACATAATCACTTGCATCACACATGAGCTCAAATGGTAACTCTGAATCTGATGCTACTATAATAGGAGCTATCACCAACTTCTCTTTTAATGTATTAAAGGCTTGCAAACAGTCTTCATTTAAAAAAAAAAAAAAGGTTATTTTGCACAAGTTAGAAAGGGGTTTGGAAATCTTTGAAAAATCTTTAGTGAACCTCTTATAAAAACCCACATAGCCTAGAAAACTTCTAATTCCCTTCATAAAGGTTGGTGGAGGAAATTTATCAATGGACTCTATCTTAGCCCGATTAACCTCAATACCCATGGATGATATCCTATAGCATAAAACTATCCCCTCTTTAACCATAAAATGGCATTTCTCCCAATTAAGCAGTAAATTAGTCTCTTCACACCTCTTGAGAACAAACTTCAAGTTATCTAAACATAGGTCAAAAGTTTTTCCAAAGACTAAAAATCATTCATAAAAATTTCAAAATTTCTTTCAACCATATGAGAAAAAATAGCCATCATGCATCTTTGAAATGTGGCTAGGACATTACAAAGCCCAAAAGGCATTCTCCTAAAGACAAATGTACCACAGTGGCAAGTGAAGGTAGTTTTTTCTTAGTCTTAAGGTGCTATAGCAATTTGATTGTATCTAAAATAGCCATCCAAGAAACAATAAAGCTCATGTCCAGCCAACCTATCTAACATTTGATCAACAAAAGGGTGAGGAAAATGGTCTTTCCTAGCAGCCTTGTTCAACTTCCTAATCTATGAAAATATGCCACCCAGTTACAGTTCAAGTTGGAATCAAGTCATTGTCATTGTTCTTATTCTTTACCATTGTCATATCCCATTCTTAGATACTACTTGGACTGGACTCACCCATGCACTATCAAATATGGGATAAATTATGCCAGCATCTAACCATTTTAACATCTCAGTTCGCACTACCTCCTTCATTGTGGGGTTTTGCCCTTTTTGTGCATCGATGGATGGTTTACAATTATCCTCCATAAGAATTCTATTTTTGCACATTGAAGGGCTAATCCCTCTCAAATCTAAAATAGACCATCCTAAAGCAGTCTTATGCTCTCTCAACACTCTTAATAATTTCTCTTCTTCTACACTAGATAACTTAGATGAGATAAGACTAGGAGTGTGGATGAACCCCCCAAGCTAGGCATATCTAAGATGACTAGGTAACTATTTCAAGTCAACGGTTGGTGGTTTTTCAATGGATGGTAATAGTCGTGTAGGTCCTTGTCATAAAGGCTCATAATGTTTTCTATGGTTATCCCCAAATGACTCCATCCAATCTATATATTCGCTCACCTCATATTCAGCAAAATCATCATAAAAATTAGAGCATTTCAAACTAGCTTCCAATGCATCCAAACGTAAATTTCTATGCTTTAGTACCATAGAATCAACATCATCAATGCGAAAGCAATTCTTATTATCTTTTGGATATTTCATGGCATTAAAAAGATTAAATATTACCTCTTCTTCTTGGACTCGCAACCTTAACTAACCCTTTTGGACATATGTTAACGCTCTTCTAGTCACCAAAAATGGTCTATCCAAAATAATAGGTATCTCCCTATCCTCCTGCATATCAAGAACAATAAAATCAGCTAGAAATATGAATTTGTCCACTTTGACGAGCACATCTTCAATCAACACCTTGGGTGCTTCATGGAACGATCATCCAACTGCAATAAATAGTCGGTCATGCCTCTCCTAAGCCAAGCTTCCGAAACATAAATAAAGGCATTAAAATGATACTTGCACCTAAGTCACATAAAGCATTAGTAAAGAAAGAGCCACCAATAGAGCAAGGAATAGAAAAAACTCCCTAGATCTTTCAGCTTAGGTGGCAACTTCTTTTGTAATATGACATTGCACTCCTCGACCAATGCAACAGTCTTATAATCTTCTAATTTCCTCTTCTTTGAAATTATCTCCTTCATAAACTTGACATAGCTAGGCATTTGCCTCCAAAGCCTCAGTGAGTGGAATGTTAATGTGCAGTTTCTTAAAGACCTCTAAAAACCTAGAGAATTGTTTGTCAAGCTTACTTATTTGCAATCTATTACGAAACAAAATCTTTTGCATTGGTTTTGAATAGGCGATGGTTGGTACTTCCTCATCAACAATCTCCAATGGAGGTGTAGGGGTGGCAATTGACTCCTTACTCACCTTCTCCTCTGACTTCTCAACTTTCTTGGGATCTTCCAATTCCTTACCACTCCTAAAAGTGATGGCCTTGCATTGCTCTTTTGGATTCACCTTAGTGTTACTAGGTAAATTCCCTTGTGGTTTCCCACCTACCATACTAGCTAGCTGCCTTACTTGAGTTTCCAAACTCCTAAGTTGTGCTACATGGTTTTGATTAATGACTTTTTGCTCAGCCATGAATTGGAACATAGCTTCCTCTAGCTCGGATTTCTTTTCTTATGGTGGTTGTGTTTGTGATTGTTGAGCTTATGGAGGTTTCGCAACATTTTGGTTACCCAAAGAGAAATTGGGATGGTTTCTCCAACCTAGGTTATAGGTATTGCTATAGGGATTGTTTTTAGGGTGGTTGCAATCCACATAACTACCCTGCTCTGCTTGTCCTAAGAATGGGTTCCCTACTTCACACCTATCACTAGGATTGTTTCCTTGGCAAAAGTCACATATAGCTACTGGGATTTGGATGGCATTGGCTATCAAGTTATGAATCTATAGTTGTTTGGAAAGAGTACCCATTTGAGCTTTTAGTGCATCAATTTCATCTAAATTATGATCCCCAACTACCCTTTTAGATGTTGTTCTTTCACTACTCCATTGGGAGTTGTTCATGGCCATCTCTTCTATCAAATCATATGCATCATCTTGCAGCATCAATCAAAGTTCTTACGAAACTTGCCAAACCATTACAGAATGTTTGTACCTGCATCCATTTAGGCAAAACATGGTGAGGGCATTTTCTAAGTAAGTCCTTATACCTTTCCCATGCATCATATAAAGATTCCCCCTCATATTGTGCAAAGTTGGAAATCTCTATCCGCAGTTTAACTATCTTTGATGGTGAGAAGAACTTTGCGAGGAATTTCTGAGCCAAGTCATCCCAAGTAGTAATGGAACCTATAGAGAAAGAATTCAACCAACTCTTAGCTCTATTTCTCAAAGAAAAAGGAAACAAATGCAATCTAATAGCATCATTAGAAACTCCATTGAATTTAAATGTATCACAAATTTCAAGAAAATTTGCAATGAGCATTTGGATCCTCATTAGGTAGTTCACCAAATCGGGATGCTTAAATCATCTGCACAGTCACTGGCTTAATCTCAAAGTTATTAGCTTGGATAGTTGGCTTCCTTATTGCTTGACAAATTCTTGTCACCGTAGGGAGAGTGAAATCAATGAGTCTTGTATTAGCTGCAGCTTTATCTCCTTGAACCACTGTATCATCTACCATTGTACTTGATTGCTTGGATCTTTCTCTCTTTTCCCTTCGATTCTTTTGACAGGGACATTCTATCTCAAAATCTAAAGACAATAGATCTTTGTTTGGTTTGCGCATACAGTTGACAATACCAACAACAGAGATAAAACAAAAATTTTAATAAATAAAAACAAAAAAATTCAAACTAAAACTGAATTATTTAGTTTAATATTAATAAAACACAATCCTCGGCAACAACGCCAGAAACTTGTTATGCAAAATCCGCAAGTGCACAAAATCATAAGAAGTAATATAATGATGAGTGAGTTATCATTTCCATGAGGATTGGATGTTAATTACTAAACCTATTCTAACCCAAATTTTATTTGAACAATGAGACTTAAATTTTAAGTCAAGTTAACTAAATGAACTAAATAACTAAACTAAAATTAAGCAAGTAAATAAGAATGAATGACAATAAATTCAAATTATTAAAAAAAAATCCAATGAAACAAAGTTCTAGGGTATTAGATTTCACCTAAGTTTCCACTCTAATCTTTCAATTCAATAAAATCAATGTTTATTCATATGTTGTTAACCAATTTTCACTAATATAATTGTAATCTCTTTCAAGCAAAAACGATCTATGTTTATCAGAGAGAATTACATCTCTGTCAATTCTAACAACCTATAAACACCCATTAAGCACAAGAAATTCTACAATGTTGCATAACTCACATAAATATTTCTATCCTATGTCAATTTTACAGCAAATCAATCAAGACCAATATAAATTAACTTTTCAGTCTAATCTATATCTCAAATCATGTGAAAGGTGGTCAATCTTCCATAAGCATTGAGCATATAATCAATTTGCTCAACAAAATTCAATAAACATCAATATATTGAATTAAAATTAATTAGAATATCAAACTTGGCTACCTCCTAAACCAAGGTAAAAGAATCAGTTCATAATGGATGTAAATAAAACAAAACAATAATTGAAGACATGGGTTACAAAGAAAACTTAGGAAGAAGACAAAATCTTGAAGAATAATCGAAATCCTTTGACAAGAACTCCTAATCCGAATCTCCAATGTGTTGTAGCCACCTCCCTTGCTTCCAAGGTCTCCCAAAGAATGAATATTGAGTCCCCCTTAAGTTTTAGGAAAGTTGTATTTATATGCTCACAAAATAGGGTTGCAGTGCCGATCAAACTAGAAAGCAGAATTTTCTCCAGATCCGTATTTGCGCAGATGCACAAGCACTATTGTGCAAGGGCACAACATCCCTAATTTTTATTTTTATTTTTACTGGAACTTGTGCAGTTACGTGAGGTGCTTTGCGCAGGTGTGCAAGCTCCTTGACTTGAAAATCTTGAAATCTTCAAAGTTTTATCATTTTCTTCCTAAGATTTCCCAATATTCATCCAACTTAATTTAAATGACATTTAAACTGCACATAACACAATATCACGCATTAAATCCCAAAACATACTCAAGAACTATTCATAAGTTGAATTTAAAGTTACTTAATTAGTGAAAAAAAATTCACTTATCAGTTATGCAATCTAGAGAACTAATTAATAATCTAGTGTGACAATCTTAGTATAGTGGCATTATTAGCAAATCATATCCTACCCTCTAGAACTAAACATATTGAATCAGATCTTTGTTTTGTTAGAAAGAAGATTTTGGAGAAAAAGCTCTTATCTGTTAACCATATTCCAGCCTTTGGTCAAATTATAGATGTTTTGGCAAAATTATTATCAACAAACTTTCTTTACAGGCCTAAGAGATAAGCTTATTGTTAGGTCTTCATAATCTTGTTAATAATAGGAAGTGATCCATTCTGGGATGGATTAAAGTATAAAAATAATATAAATAAAACGAGATAGAGAATTTTAATGTGGTTTGATTCTCAACAATCTACATCCATGGAGGCTATTTCAAACCTGAGAACATCACTATGTACTCAAGTGTTTACATCAAACCTAGTCTACATTCCACAAAATCCCTCTGCGTCAAACTATTCTAACGCTTAGTTTTTGTAAACCATTTCCTCTAGAACCTTTACATTACATGAATGTTCACTCATCTTGAAAAACTCCTCCGATTAAAATAAAATAACAAGAATAAAAGAAGAAGAGATAATTTAAAATAGATTTATTCAATTGATAATCAATTTATCAATCTTAATGATCTGTCTAAAGAATATTGTCTCAAGACTCTTGAAGCTCTTCTGTCACTTAGATAAGTTCAATGTGTCATGGCACTGCCTTTTATAGCCAACTGACTGATGATGATACCGATTAGAGGAAGAGATAAATAGATGAAGAGATAACCAGCGTACCCATAGCTCACGGAAGCAGATTGAAATAATAATCATCACAAAGATAAATTGATTGCGGCTATGATAATCTGAACACAATAAAGGACAACAAGGATAAATTGATCACTCTTGGCTTGGTTAATCATCATCCAAGCAACTGAGTTGAACGCGTAGAAGTTGAGTCCAACGTGAAAGATATAATAACTACATCAAAAGCTGAGTTGAACATAAGGCACTGAGTCAAGCACTTAGTTGAACAGTCCTACTCCAAAACAAACTGATTACAAGTCTTATTCCAAATCAAACCGATTGCTCTGAGTTAAACGTAAAACACAAATGTTTAATGTAATAGTTACGACAATTAATCAGAATAAGGATAACGATAAGACAAGTACGTAAAATTGAAGGGAGAAAAAAATTATAAAATCATCAAATAAAACTTTGGTTTAAAAGTGTGAAAATATCCTACATATAAAAAGGTCAATAACCAAAGTTAAAATAGTTTAATAAACCAAAGTTAAATGATAAATCCCAATAATCAACACAAATAATTAAATTGATTTCTTTCAACACAAACAATTAAGTTGATTTCTTTTAGTACATAATCACAAAGATGCCAACACATAGTTTCTAACATATATATCCAATGTTAATCTATACGAAAATGACAAAAATACTTTATCTCCTTTTTTAGGTAAAAACCAAAGGCCTATTCATGAAAAAATTCTCTTCAGACACTTGATACTTCGGCTGACATTAGCCAGTTCTTAGCTCTAGCAATTCCTCTAATGGCATCTATGATTGGCTTTTTATCTTCACTGCAGAGATAAGATGCCAGATGCACATGATTTGTAAGAGTTCCCAAATATAATTCGACTAGGATCCTTTGAAACTTATGTATTACTTCTTCTACCTCTCCTGGCAATTTATGTTTACGATTTATTAATTTAAGCCTTTTTTTGGCTGGGCCAATTCTAAACTTAAAATTATAATTAACTCACTTTTCTTTTAATTTTTGTTACAAGATTATCATTAGACAAATTTAAAATTAAGCACAGTAAAACCTAATTTATTTAAATATTTTTACTCTCTGCACCCATCTCTTTTATCTGGTCAATATTTTAAAATTAGGTTCAACAAAAATAAGGATCACAATATTGGAAAGATCATATTCTAAGCATTAATTGTCTATATCTTCCATCAATATTTATTAGGAGCTCTAATGCCGTTAGGATTGAAATGGTGAAAGTGAGAATTGATGACCCACAAAAAAATTTTCATTTTAGAAAAGAGCACATATTTTATTATTTGATGGATGTAAAGATTAAGATAATTGATTTGATTGAACATGAAAAAGAGTTGTTTATAAGATTTATTTTTAACATATTTATATTTTATATTAGAGTGGTTTATAAACTAATAAATATTTTAGAATTAAAGAGGGGATTTATTAAGTAAATGGGTGTGTTAATTTAAAATTTACGTTCAAATAAACCCCAATTTTTTTCTTTTTTTGGAAAAATAAAATACAAAGAAGTAAAGGGAGGAACAATGGAAGCGCACTGCAACAATGGTGTATGATCCCTGAAAATAAGATCTCATATTCTCTAGCAATTGCTTCTATTGTTGATTTTCTTCTTAGTCTGCTAAATGATAAAATTATGGGCGCGAATGAGTTGGGATGTGGGTCTAGCTATCATATCGCAAAACAAAGTTAAGAGATTAATATCAATCATTAAAAAACAAAATAAAATATAAAACTATGATTTTCTTACTTAATTTTATTCTTCTAGTCCTTTAGTAAGACTAGGATAAGCTATGAATTAATGTGGATAAAGCCATATGCTGAGCAATCCCTTCTTCCACTTTGAGTACCGGGAATTGATTCAATCATATTTTCATGTTTCAAGTGGACACTTTCCATTTTCCATTATTCTCAAAAGAAAAGATTTTATTCTTTTAACCAAACAATGCAGAATCCAATCACATTATAGAATAAGAGACTTTTGTCCATCAACCATTTTGCCCTTCATTCTTCAAGAATATCAGAGAGATTTCTCAAGTTTAGATTTATTCATTTGGAACTTGGATCCTCCAACTTCATTTTTATTTTCTTATTTTTTGTAACTTTCTTTTTGAAAAAAAAAATTATTTCCTTCTGAATATCATTCCTTAAATCTCATAATTAAATTTTATCATAATTTGATATATTTTCTCATTAAGCAAAGGTATGAAATAAATCAGATTGATTTTTTAATAAAAAATTCTATCATTTCCCATATATACGTTGACACATTCAAAAAAGGATTATATGAGTGTCAAAGTAATAAAACCGATAAGACCAGATTCGATCATATGGAAGGAGATTTAGCGGTACAAACTAAAGGATGAGCAAATGTGATATGAATAATTCAAATAAATGACAAGATAATATTAACAAATAAAAGTAAAGATGATAGGTAGTATAACCGACCATTCAAATGTAAAACAAAAATAAAATGTGGTAAAACCGTCCATCGAAATAGGTAGTAAAACCTACTATAACAAATGAAAGAACAATTTCATAAGCAATAAATGAGAATAATTAAAATACATAAATAAGAAGAATTAACACAATAATAATGAAAGTTAAGGTTAGGGGATCCACCTTTGATATATCAAATAAGGACAAATAACCCAATTATAACTCAATTGGAATCCACACATAAAGGAGGTTCCAATCGGAAGGTATGTCATTTAAGCCCATTTTAGTTATATGAATTATAGTTGTTTCGTTATCAATATTTATACCACTTCTTGTACATGGGTTCAAGCATCCAATGTGTCAATCACCATATATCTACAAAAAATAAAGGTTCCTATAACTAGACTTGTGTTAGTAAGGGAGAACCATGCGACGTCTAGAAAGGATCCAGCATTTGATGTGCCAAGGATTGTCTATAATGGATCAAGACCTCCATTTACGAGTGATGTCAAGATTGATTAAGAAAATAAATATAAAACATATGAAATAAACAATACAATATTATAATTAGTAAGCACATATCAAAGGGTTAAAAATTCATTGTTCTCATATCAAGGGTTTCACCCTTTCACCTTAGCAAGAGAAAATTTAGCAAGACATTATGCGCGCAATAAAGAAAATAAATTGCAAGAAAAAAATGATTTATTAATAATATTAAGAGAACAAAACAGAAGAGAGAAAACACAATGTTAAGAGATCTCAACCTAATGGATCACAATTCACATCTATTTATAGATACATTTAAGGGCAAACTTGTCAGATTACAAAAGGACAATTGTAAAAAATCTTGTTGATGATTAGGATCATCATGTGCACTGACTTTGACCAACGATTTCGGCATCAAAATATTTAAAATTTTGATCACATGTTTTCATGAAAGTTATAGATATTTCTCTCAGCTTTCTAAAACATCTTGAATCATATGATTTGGATTCTTATTTCAAGAGACAAAGTCAAAATATGAAGGTATGGTCAGACTGGGCTGAAACTGCATATAGGTTCACTTCAAGCCCATTTTTTGTCCACTAGATTATCGAATGTCATGATGCTTGAATTTCATGATGCTTGTGAAATATAATTTTGTAGAAAATTTGATCAGCGTTCCAAAAAATCAAGATTTGCATCATTCTGATCTATAAATAAAAAGTTATACTCATTTTACAGAACCTGCAAGAAAAACTAAAATTAAGATGAAGCTAATTCAAAAGATGCAAAGACTTCAAATATGCTTAAGTTGAAGAATTTAATGACACTATTAGTATGATACAATGAATTAAGCTCTTATTAAACATATATATTTAAGTGTTCATTATACGTCTTTTCAATCCCATACATACATCATTTGAATTAATAGAGAATGCTTTTCTTTTGTATTTGCATGTGTCATTATCATGTTATTCCATATGTTTCCTGAGACCTCCCACGGAAATCTTAAATTGGATCCCTAAAATGTTAGTGTAGTCATCTTGTAACGCATATTCAAAATAAAAGTCATTTTTCAAAAGAGAATAATTATTATAGATCTACAACAATCTACAAAACTAATTTTATAACTTAACATGGCATAACTTGACTGGATGAATAATTACCATAATATTTATTTTAATTTTTTATTTATTATAGTTTTTTATCCCTCCAATAAAATTTTACCAACTTCGATTATATAGAATTAGTCATATAAGAACAATTGTACGTGTAACATTACTTTTTTTAAAGATCCTTCCTTCGAGCTTCAAGCTTTGATAAGTCTCCAAGTTAATCATTTGAACAACCTATATATGTTGTATTAATAAGATATCTATATAATTGCTTGAAGCTTACGTTAACATCGAACCAGAAAAAGTACTAATAAGAATCTATTTCGTTTTTCTTTATCGTTTTCAACCTTTATAATTAGGCTACATGTTCAAGTTTCTTTTTCCTCTTTTCTCTTTTCAGGGAGGTGGGTGGAATTTGATTAGTTCTGTTTAAGGGTGAGAATTCGTGTCGTGCGTGTCGATCCATTTAATTATTCGTGTCAAGACATGAAACACGGATCCGATACGTTTATTAAACGTGTTACCGACGTGTTGTAATCGTGTCATATTTAATTTGCATAATTTACTTAATCGTTTAACCTATTTATGCATAATATATTATATTCTATATATCTATATCAATTAAAATTATTTTTAGAATATAAACCATTGTTAGTATAAAATATTATTAAAATCATCATAATTTATTATTTTGTAAATTAATTTATTTTATAATATAAAAATTTCAGTTTTATAATATATATGTTGTAAGGAGGTAACAATTTATATCATTAAATGAGCTTTTATATTAAGGATAGACAAAATATGTTTAACTATTCATGTCATTAAACGGGTTGGCGTGTTGAACACCTTCAACACAAATCCGACCCATTTATTAATCGTGTATCGTGTTCATGTCGTATTCATGTCGTATTCGCGTGTCGTGTCCCAAATTCTCACCCCTAGTTCTGTTACTACTTGACAAGAGCTAGGTGAGCAAATTTGGAAACTATAAGAGTGAAAAGTTGGAACTATATATTTGTATTATGATATCTTAACAACAGAGAAATGAACTATATAAATAATGGGAAAAATAATAGGAGGATGATCTTTTCAAATGATGGCCGCACAAGATTTGAGTTCAAATACAAAATCTAATCCTTATCTACTTATATTAAACTTAGAATTTCATCTTCTTGTCTCTTTGATGGCATACACCAACAACACTTTACGAAAGCCTAGTCACTTTCTTGCTTGACTAACGAGCGAAAGTGAGATTAGATTAAGATAATTAAAGCATGAAAAGATGAAAATGAATTAGATAGAATCTTTCTACTCATACTCTTATCCTTGATGCGACCCAATTACATGAAATGAAATTGAAAGGCAATATTGGCCTGCAGCAAGAATCTTTAGAGAAAGTTGGCCAGTTGGGTTTCAAGCTTTTGATAATAGAACTCTTGATTATATTCATGCTCATCCATCACAAGCTTCTTTGATGATAGGTTCATTTGCTATTGAATTGAAATTGAGAAATGGTAGGAGACACTTTACGGAAATATTTGTAATGATTTGCAGGGAGAAATTTGAAAAATTTTATCTTAGTTTTTTAAAATATAAGCGTAATCTTATAGGCCTCTCGAGGTTTGTTAAAAGTTACGTGTAATGTTGATCTCCATCTCACAAACCTCTCAACTCAATTGTCAATACATTCGATTAATTTTGACTTACTACGTTACCATTTTTATCATTTTTATTCTAATTTAAATAAAAATTGACTGATATTAAAGGAGATTTATTAGACTTTTCAAAGAATAGATACTAAATAGATCTTAAAAGAAATGTAGGGATATATTCAAAATGTAACGTAATCATTAAGTCATCGGTAACATGAATTCCAAAAAAACGTTCTCATTGAAATTAATCAAAAGTCTCGCAGCGCTTCATGCTAAGATGTCATTATCTAAGAGTAAAAAAAATGGAAAAACCCATTGCAACCAGGAAAAAAAAACACGCGCGCGCACGCGCATGGACATACACAAACTTCAATTTTAACTTGGATGGCAAAAGATGAACTAACTAGCCCACTTCTAATGGAAAATTGATTGACAAAAGATTTTCATAGCCTTGAGGTTAAAAGAGCAATTATGTTCTAAATGGGCTTTTCACCAAATCTCAAGCAATTTTTCTTTCTCTTTTTCTTCTCCTTTTTTTTTTAATTCTAAGTGGAGACCCTTATGACAATTTGTTTATTAAAAGAATAATACTATATGAGTAATGTTTTACAGTTACAACTTATTTATAATTAACCATTTTCACAACCTATTGGTAAACTATTATTAGAGGTATAAAAAATTAAAATAAATAAAAAAGATTAAATTACATAATTACTAATATTTGACAACTCAAATTATAAAAAAAAAATTGATGATAAATTAGTTATAATTATAATATTATTAATACTTTATTAAAAAAATTGGTTAGTCCAAGTACCCTTTAATTTCTTAAAAGATACAACAAATTAGTAACACTTTCTTTTTTCCATTACATTCTTACTTGCTTCACTTTTAACAGAAATAAACAGCTGTTGTACCAACTCATTTATTAAAAAATATAGGCAAATTTTCATCTATGGCCTGTAGATAGTCCCCCTCCTAAACATGGCCTTAAAGTCCAACACTCTTTCTCTCAATGGCAAAAACCACGCACTCCACTCTCTTCTTCTCCTCTCTTCTATTTCACTTTATCCTTTCCAAAAGTTTCACGTTTTTTTCTCTATCTGTCTCCAAAGCTACACCTTTTTTCCTTGGTTTTGGTTTTGTGAGATGATGGCTGAGGCATTGGCGTTTTGAGCTTTGTGTTTTTTGAGAGAGAGAGAGATGGGTTCATGCATATCGTCCCAGAATCCGCCATGAAACTCGGCATGTCGTCGTTTGACTCTAAAAATCATAACCTTCTGCCTTAACCCATCAAAGAATCATAACCACTTCCCAATTTAAAACCCAATTTCCAGAACTTTAAAAAAAAAACACGCACACAAACAAAGAGAAAGCTGAACCAAAAATACAATATGTAGGCATATCTAGCAAAATCCAACAACAAACACTAAAATTTAAAAAAAAAAAAAATTGGGCACTAAGATCTCGGTGAAGGACAAAAAAGGAGAAAAAAAAGGAGAAAGACGAAGAAGAAGCAAGAGAGGAAAGGAAAGAATTGAGTCCTTCGATTGTACGGAGGAAGAAAGAGAGATTTTGTAAGCCTTACTTGTATGATTAAAGTTTAAATATAGTAAAGACAAAATATTACACATTATAAAAAAAAAAAAAAAAACAAAACAAAACAGCCTCTGTTAATTAGTGAATCATTTTGGCTCTTGGAAGCACGCCATTTAGGAACACACCACCCTACCCTGAAATATGCTACTTGAATACTCGCCACTTCGTGAAAACGTCCCCGCCCTCTCGAATTTGCAAAGCTCACTTGAATTTAAGTAGACTATTCCCCACTACCAAGAATGATACGTGGAAGGCCGTCTTGACCCAACTACTCTGAAACTACAATTTAAATGCTTGGACAACCTTAATATTCACCAATCCCGACTGCACACAAAACGTCAAGACAGTACAGCAAATTCTCGTGTTTGGCACACTTGGATAAATGTGGAGTGGTCCGCATCCACGTGTCCACCCTCGAGTGGGACAACACATAGGGTGTGAAAACCGCAGCGTGTTTGGAAGCCAAGAAACAATCTCCAGCCACATATTTGGCACAAATAGGCGGCCTGATTCTGCACGTGTAAAAAGGGGTACAAATAGCATAATTTAGGGTTGACTAGGCAACCATTTTTGGTATGTTTAAGGTTCTCTCAAGTCTTAGGTCACTACAGGGAAAGGACAGGCACCCCCTTTCTATAGGCAGTTGCCTCAGTTACTGTTACACTGCTATTCCAACTGCTACTTCATCACTCCTACCGGTTCTGCTACTGTTTTTTAATATTATTTTTTACTTAAACACACCTCTTTTACATTATACACTTGAAACCCCGCTATCATGGCTGATTGAGCGTCACAGGGCACACACCGAGGAGCTCCGGCATGTTTTGACTTTTTTGGTGGTTTTGCAGTCTCTGGGTTCATGGATAGTGCCGTCAGTAGAGCATTCAAGTAGAGATCGAGAAATGATAATTCTACTTGGGAGTAAACAGCAAGGAAGGGAGTAGTAGCCTTCCGGGGTGACCAGTTCCGACCGTTTTGCGTTAGGATTCGGCCCTTCCAGGAGACGTGTCCCACTGTAATTGGTGATCATTTTTCAGCATCAACAATCAGTACCATGTTAAAAGTAATATTTCAAATAAATATTAGTGAAACATATAGTTATGAATAATAATATTTAAGAGAAAAATCTTCAAAGATTTTATATATGGAGCAATATCAAAATTCAAAACTAAAAAATTTAATCAAGTCATAATCAAGAGGAATGAGTAACGAAAGAAAAATAAGTCAAAACAAAACTATATATATCTATAATCATCTTTTTCCTCTTTTCAAGGCCTCAACCTTTTTTTTTTTTTTTGGTAAGGGTGGAAGGGAGAAAAATAACTGATGCGTTGAAGAAAATAAAAGTGCTTTACGAAAAACTATGATTGATGACTTTTCTACTGTTATAATTAAATTTAAGGTTTTAAATAATAAACATTGTAAGTTCTGAAGCTACAAACTTAGTTGTGTCTAACAAAACTAAAGCAATTATGAAAAATGTAACAGATTTAATTAAAAATTGCACAGAGGAGTTTTACATGGTTCAGCTTAATCAAGTTTATATCCACGGACAGCCAAACTACAATTCACTATGATGTTCACGTTTACAAGGATTAGGACTTTGCAGTTAATGAATCACCTATTCATTTACACTCACGTATCCTATATAAACCTACGCTCTAATCACCAAGAACTCCATCCATAATAATCAACTTCCTTACTTGTTTCACTCCCCACAATTTGAGTCCCTCTCAAATTTATTACAATCTCTCCAATGGATAACCACACTCTCTAGTTAATCACAACCATGATAAGTGAAGAATACTTATCTCTACTCAAACATAATCAAAATAGCTTGCACACGAAAACATATATCTGTACATAAACTAAAATCTTCTAGTTATACTCATCTAGCAAACTTTTCTTTTTGAACAAGGATTCTTCAAGATCTCCCAATATATTCATTATCTTGTAAATCTTGAAGATATAGAAAAGCTAAATCACATTAGAATATTGAATAAATAATCAAAATATATATATTTTCGTAAAGTAAGATAAATCAAAACTTCCCTAGTGTAAATCCAAATCCTAGAGATATTATGCAGTTAAGTAACACATAACTGTATCAATTTAAAACAAGAAAGTAATAAAATAAAATATTATAATATTTATTTTCTCTAAAATGCCAACATATCAATGCCACATGGACTGGCTAGGACACATGGCAATCCACTTGGCATTGTCCTAACAAACATAATTTCATCTTATTATAATAATTAATATATTAAACAGTATGAAAATAAGATTATTTTTATAATTTTTATATATAATGGTAGGGTGTAAGGTGGGGTATAAAGTGGAGAGTAATATACCTAAGTCTATCTCCACTCCATCCTAATGCAAGGAGTTAAATTTTGGGGAAATATCATAGTATATCCCTACGTTTTGATTTCACTTAAAAGCAATATTTATCACTTTGTATTAGCATGTATCCCTACCTTTTAAAAAGTCATCATAGGCCACCTATCTGTTAAATTTTTCATTAAATGACATTACTTTTTGGTCTAAAACTACTATAATTACCAAATTACTCTTCAAAATATTTTTTGAAAACTAAAGTTGACATGATTCAAACTCATGTCTTTGAATAAAACACATTTGACCTAACCATCATTCCAACTCCTTGATTGAATTTAAAAGCACAAAGCTTATTATTTATTATAATACTAATTTTACGGAGTTAAACTTAAAAAAAAAAAAAAAGAAACCCAAGAACACCTCCTTCCCCCAATCTCTCCCCAGCAACACCACCACCACCGAAGATGATTAGAGCATCAATAGCGTTCTTGGAATCCAATAATCAAACCCAGCAGTAGTTGCAACATGCATCACCAACAAAATCACATTATAATCTCAAAATATATCTATCAAAATCACAATTATAATAAGGAAATTTTGAAATTTAACAAAAACCCAGTAGCAGATGCAACATGCATCACCAGCATCATCGCATTAGCACCACCTCTAAGTAGCAACAAAACAACAATCTCACAAAAACATTCTCCATTTTTGCGGGAAAAAAAAAATCTGAAAGTAAGTTTTGGAGTTCGGAGGAAGAATCATATCATTTCCAATGTCCCACTCAATCGAAAACTTTCAAGTAAGAAAGCGAAATTGCAATTCCAGATGACTAGAAGAAATGTTGCCTTTTACAACATTGCTTTACAACGTTTTTAGTTTGAATGCTGTAAAAGCAAACTAGCCAACACCTTTCCCTCACTAATTATAGCGTGTGAAAAATAGATGTTGTCTATTTGAAAATAGAATTAATTTTACAGCGTTTTTTAAACGCTGTGCATAATTGAGAAATTTACAACATTGGACGTTGCGTTTTGGAGATTAAAATAACGTAAAATTTTATTTTTATTTTTATTTTTCGCAGGTTGATCAAATAGTTTCGCGGGATATATAAATTTTGCCTTATGTTTACAGCACTTTTTAAACGTTGTAACATCCTTATAAAATTCACAACTCCAAACGATGCGTTTTGGACAGATAAAATAAATTAAAAGAATTTTTTAACTTTTTTATTTCGCGCGGGTTGCCTAAATAATACCCGCCTCTCTCGTTTCACTAGTTTCTACCCTAATTTTGCTATCAATCCCATGACTCATCAAAGTTTAGACACAACCTTCCCAGATATTGAAAATTAGATCGTGAAAGCTTATCTTCGATTGGAGAAGTCAAGAAGCTTGCACAAGCCACTTCACTGTCGCCAAGTCTTGCCTCCACTCCAACAACTTTGTTGTCCTCTACTACAACCACCTCCATCTCCAACCTCGTCACATGCAACTTGCCAGTCATCCTCTATTGTAACTACAAAAGCTAGCCTAGTGCGGTTTGTGTCTCTCCCATTATATAATTTTTAATTGTTGATTGGTCTAATTATTGTTGGCTATGCATCTGTTTGTGGGTTTATGGAGTTTTTATTAACCAATAGAAGTTTGGGCATTTGGTTTTGTTCTGTCTTTATTTCGCAGATCATAGAAATTACATAATGCAGAGAATATGTTTGATGAAATGTTTGGTTGAAGAAGATGTTTTCGTAAATTTTGATCTAAACTTTAATAATTCATGTGGGTCATGATCTCTTTTTATTTGTTTAATTTTTTCTTCTCTACTCATCTCTTTTGAGTGTTACCTAAGGTACAAGCTACTCATCCAAGATTTTCTTTTCTTAATGTTCTGTTTTGTTTATTTCATAAACATATCCCATGTAGTTTAACACTCTTTATGTTAATATCTGATCTCTTTATGTTCTTGTTTGTTTATTTTGTAAACATGTCCATGTATCATCTACTTACCATTGCTAGGAAAACCTATCTTATTTTTTTTCCTATATTATAACTTTCTTGCTACAAGCAAATTAATTTCATTTTTACATGCAAATATCAAAAAATTGCTTATACATGAATTATTCTCCTCATTACTTAAGGATTATAAATCAACAAAAATTAACATCTTTATATTGATTTTAGGCAGGTTATATATTATCGATTAGGCCAAGGATGGATAAATCATGGGTTTACCTTCCAAGGTTTTTCTCATGGCCTTTTTCTTCAAAACAAAATAGTTAATTAACTTTAGTTCTTAATATATTTTATGAAAATAACCTTTTTTCTTTAAAAATTATGTAGAACATCTACTGAGTATTGTTTGGGAGCTCAAAAATTTGTTCGCATGGTTCAAGCTCAAACAAATAGTGATCTCATTTTTTGCCCATGTGTCAAATGTCTAAACTTGTGCCATCTACATGTTGACACAGTTTATGAACACTTGGTTATAATGGGAATGAGTCCTACCTACACCACTTGGGTATTTCATGGAGAGAACCCGCAAATGCATGTAGAACATGCGGATCATAACTAGTCAAATATTCATAAGATGTATAGAGATGCTTATTAGAAAGAATTTGAAGAATCATATCATGAAACTGATAATGATTTTAACCAAAAGTTAGAAGATGCTGAAGCTCCGTTATACCCAGGCTCTATAAACCATTCAACCATTTCAGCCACCATAGTTTTATTTAATCATAAAACTACGCATGGCTTATCTGACAATGGTTTTACAGAATTGTTACAAATCCTTCGAGATATGCTACCACCAAATAATACTCTTCCTGATTCTATATACTCAACAAAGAAGTTACTAAAGACTTTTGACTTGGGTTATGAAAAGATAGATGCGTGCAAAAACGATTGTTGTCTATTTACAAAAGATAATGAGCAACTGGATACTTGTCCAAAATGTGGAACTTCAAGATGGAAAATTAACCAGCGCACAAATAAGGTTTTAAAAGGAATTCCTATTAAAGTGTTACGTTATTTTCCAATTATTCCAAGGTTTAGAAGGATTTTCAAGTCAATAGAAATAGCTAAACAATTAACTTGGCATGCTACTCATGCAAGTTCAGATGGCAAGATGCGACATCCAGTTGATTCACCTGCATGGCAAACAATTGATAGAAAGTGGCCTGATTTTGCTTTAGATGCACGTAATCTTAGGCTTGGGCTTGCAACAGATGGTTTTAATCCATTTCGTGATTTAAGCTCTCGGTATAGTTGTTGGCCTGTGATATTAGTGACTTACAATCTTCCCCCCTGGTTGTGTATGTCTAAAGAGAATTTAATGTTGACTTTATTAATTTCAGGACCTAAACAACCTGGAAATGATATAGACATATACTTAGAGCCATTAATAGATGACTTGAAGGAACTATGGCATAATGGGGTAGATGCGTATGATTCATTTTCTAAGTCCATGTTCAATTTGAAGGCCATCTTAATGTGGACAATAAATGATTTTCCAGCATACGGCAAATCTAGCAGGATGTAGCACAAAAGGGAAAGTTGCTTGTCCTATATATGGTGTTCATACATGTTCTCAATGGTTAACTCATAGCCATAAGTTTTCATATATGGGACATAGGAGGTTTCTTAACCACTTTCATCCATTCCGTAAGAAAAAGAGTTGGTTTGACGGGAAGGAAGAAACCAGAGGAAGGCCTAAACAATTAACAGGTCAAGAAGTTTTCAATGAAGTTAAAGATTTTGCTAATGATTGGGGAAAAGATACTAAAAAGAAAAAAAGGAAGAAGTCAAATGTGGTTGAGATGTGGAAGAAGAAGTCAATATTCTTTGAGTTACCATATTGGGAGGTATGTTATGTCCACTTTAATATAAATTTTATATTTTATTAGTGATTTAAATCAAAGGTTATGTCTAAAATACTTTTTTTTTCTCTAACTTTACAACTTTTCAGGGCTTAATCTTACGTCACAACTTGGACGTTATGCACATTGAGAAGAATGTTTGTGATAACATTGTTAGTACATTGTTAGATTTGAAGGGGAAGTCAAAAGATGGCCTTAAGTCTAGAAAAGATTTACAAGCAATGAACATTAGACATGATTTGTATCCAGAGCAAAAGGGGAATAGAGTATACCTTCCACCGGCCATGCACACTCTGTCCAAAAAGGAGAAAAAAGTCTTTTGTGAAAGACTAATTGATTTAAAGCTACCTTATGGATATGGATCTAACATAGGAAATTGTATAGTTGCTGATGAATGTAAAATCATGGGACTTAAATCTCATGATTATCATATTCTAATGCAACAATTGTTACCAGTAGCAATATGGGGGCTTCTGCCAAAGGAACCAAGAATCACAATATTTCGACTTTGTGCATTCTTTAATGAGTTATGCCAACGAGTGATTGATGGTGCTAAATTGGAAGAGATGGAAAATGGAATTGTTGAAACTTTATGTATGCTAGAAAGGTTTTTCCCTCCTTCATTTTTTGATGTCATGGTTCATTTGACAATTCATTTGGGACAAGAAGCTCGACGTTGTGGTCCAATGCACTATCGCTGGATGTACCCTTTTGAGAGTTGATTCACATTTACTTTTTACTTTTAGTAACATATAATTACATAAATATTTCAATATACTTATACTTACCTCTCTTTTTTAAGATTCATGAAGATACTAAAAGGGTATGTTAGAAATCGTGCTTGACCTGAAGGATGTATAGCTGAGTGTTATCTAGCTAATGAATGTATGAAGTTTTGTCGTGGGTACATGAAAGGAAAGAACTTATTAGGTACCCACCATGTTAACAAAGAAGATGATGAAGAGCAATCACTCACTGGTGGAAAGGAAATCATTTTAGATTATGACGAATTAGAAATTGCTCACCGTTATGTGTTATATAATAGCACTGAAGTGGAACCATATTTTGAGTATGTATGGTACAACATACTTTACATTTACAATTAAGAATCAATATATAATATTTTCTTATTTCTTCTCTTCTAGATTGCATATACAAGAGCTGAAATCTTTAGATAGACGATTTTGCCATCCAAGGAACAAAGCTTTATTGCAAAAGGAGCACCAAGATACATTTTCCACTTGGTTGTCAGAGAAGGTTGTATGGTGTTTCAACTATGTTTACTTGAATTAGATATTACATTAAATTGCCTTACTTATTTGTCTTTGCTAAACAGATTAAGGTTCAAGATATTGGGGTTAGTGAGACCTTGAAATGGCTTGCGTTTGGAGCGAAAAAGAAAGCAATGTCATACTTAGGATATACTATCAATGGTCTTCGTTTCCATACAAAGGATGGCGAAAATTCCACACAAGACAGTGGTGTCTCCATTAAAGCAGAAACCTTATGTAGATCAAGTGCAAAAGACACCAACCAAGTGGTTGAGAAGATCTCTTATTACGAAATTATAAAAGATATCATTTTACTTGATTACCACACATTTAAAGTCCCATTATTCAAATGTGATTGGGCCAACACTACAAATGTCAAAAAAGAAGACGGGTTTACTATTGTTAATTTACGTGAAGGACAAAGTCAGTTTCACAAAGATCCATTCATTTTGGCTTCACAAGCAAAACAAGTCTTCTATGCTAGGGAATGTGATTCATCATCTTGTTTTGTTGTTTTACAAGCCCCGTCAAGGGAGTGTCATGAAATGAAGTTGTATAAAAATAGTAATTATGCTTCATTTTCAGGATTAGATACATCTATATTGAACTTGTCTAGGAATATAAGTGAGGATGATAATAATGTAAGAAATGATTGTGATGGAATCTTTGTGTAAATATCATTAGTGACATATGCTCTTTAATGACTTATGTTATGCTTATATATTAATATTGTTTATCATGACTATTTCTTTCATTAAGGAGTTGTATAAACTTTTTTAACCAATTACATATAATTAACATTGGTTTTCTATCCTAGGAATTGAAAAGGTTGGCAAGATTTAAATTTGGGCATCATGTCAAAAGATTAGGGAGAAGTAAGGCCTAATATCTTTACTTCTATGGTATTAATTATGCTTCATTTGCTTTATCAAATATTATAACTTTTTATTGAATCTATATGCAGTCATCTAAAGAGGCAGCTAAAAGGGCAAAAAAGGATCAAGCAGCTATAGCAAGAGCTCTTAGAGATGATATTGAAGACCAAGAGCTTGATGATTTAATAGATAGTGGATCTAAATCTGATACACATCCTTCTTACACAACAGAAAAGAAGAAAAGAGGTCCTGCCAAGATTCAATGGGTTGCTCCTCCTGATGGCCAACTCATGGAGGTAGAGTATAATGAATATGGGCAAGCTGTGGGTAAAAATTCCAATAGATTATCTTCTTATATTGGTTGTTTAGTGAGAGAGATGGTACCTATAACATATGATAATTGGCATGATGTTGATGATGACCTTAAAGCGAGACTTTGGATTGCCATAAAGGTAAAGATAAAGAATTTTAGTAAATAGTCATATGGGACATGTAATATATATGATAACTATTAATGATTTTTTTCATTATTAAGCAGCAACACTTCATCATTGAGGAATGTCATCGAAAATGGGTGTTAATGTCAATGGGAAAGACTTGGAGGACTTACAAATCTGAACTATCACGTAAAATTAGAAAATTGCTTGCAAGTAAAGATGTGAAAGACAACCTTGCAGCATTGAAGAAGATGAAACCTGCCCAAATAAAATCTGACAAACAATGGGAAAAGTTTGTTAAACAAAGAACTTCTAAAGATTTTGAGGTAGTTAATATAGTTCTTAAACTTTGTTGATTTAACTTTATATTAAAATGACTCACTTTGACTTTCATTTAGGCTAAAAGTTCACATTTTCAAGCATTGAGGGGAAAGCAAAGAAAAATGCATCGCACAAGTCGTAAAGGAATGGCTCGCTTGAGATATGAAATGGTTAAATATTGTGTAAATTACTATATTCAGTTACTCTATGGTTAATAGAGAATATAATATGTCATTCATGATCCAATAATATTGTTTATATGTTTAGAGTCAGGAGGAACCTAAAAAAGCAGTAACTAGAGTTGATGTGTGGATTCGTGCTTATTCCAAAAAAGATGGGAATCCAAGTAGTCAAGAAGTTACTAAATCAATGGTAAAAAAGATATCACTTTTTATATATAATTTTGTTACTGTTAACATTTATGTGATGATATCAATTATTTGATACAGGAAAAAATTGAACAATATAGGAGAACTCAATCAAGTAGAGGTTCTAATGCCAATGGCGATGCTATAAACCATATATATGGACCAGAACGTTCAGGCAGGATTCTAGGAGGCGAATTTGGAGTTACCCCAACCAAAATGGCTTTTGAGTCAATTACCAAGTCAAACAATTCAAAAATGCAGCATCAATTATTAGATCTTCAAAGCAAATATGATGAACTTAAGAATATATTGATGAAACATGTGAGCAATCATCAGGTAATTTGTTATAGTTTACTAAACTTTCCTTTTATTGTTTTTATTCATTTGCTAATCAGCAATTTTGCTGAGTGAGGTAATTTTAGTTCTCTAGTTTAACAGTTTAACTTACCTATCTTGCCAAATGAATTATTCACTGCATATACTGCAACATAAGCATTGTAAAACTCTTTTTTATTGAAGATTATAGATCCTAAGGCATTCTTTTCCAATTAGCTCTTTTCAATGTCAAAGCTTTTTCTTTCTGCATGGAGAACTTTTTAGGAACACTTGATAGATGATTCCTTTTCCCTTATATGCATTCATCTTTATGTTAAAATCTAGGTAGAATATGTTCACAGTGGGTTTCTTTGCCTCGTGTTCACATTAAATATATGTTATCAGGTTTAAATAGTTGATTTCCAATTCTCGTAAGATTCCTTTACCAAATATCACATTCCTTGAGTAGTTGTTAAATTGACTAATCTATCAAATGCTTTTCAGGACCAAGGGGTAGATGCAACGCAAGATTCTGTGCAAGATAATCCACAAGGAAGTTACTTTGCATTTATTTGAAGTAACATCCCAATGACTAGATATTAACATTAATTAGGTTTGTATGGGCCTGTAAACTCAAATATAAAGTGATCTTACCAAACAGATTGGTAATACTTTGGAATTGTATTACTGTTCTTTTAGCATGAATACTATGTATATGGTTTCTTGGATGGGAAGGAGAGTGGACAAAGTGAACATAAATATATTTGTAATTAAGGCCACTGTAGTGAAGTCTTTACTAGAGGCAAGATCACTTGTTGTTAGTATTTTATCCTGAGAATTTTTGGTAAAGATTGATGCTTCAAGTATTGGAACTCATACATCCTTTTGAATTCAACCATTTTGTCCAAATTGAATTCTGTTTATTCCTTAATATTTGAAGCTTCTTTGTTTAAGATGTAGTATGAAAGGATGATAATCCGGTATCATTTGTCATCACGTATTGATCTCTGTAAATGCTAGCATTTGTTTGAACTCTTCTCATAAATGTTAGTGTCATATATGTTTGTTAAATTGTGGATGGTAAGTAATTAAAGTTTCTTTTTGGATTGTCATAGATACAAAAGACGAATGATGGTGGAGATAGCTCAAATAACATAGACAATGCTCCATGTAAATTGTTGGATTGGATGGGAACCGATGCTATAGTTGGAGAAGGAAAAATTGCATCATCAGATTCACGTTCACAGGTACATCATATGTTTCTTGGACCAAATTGTTGGAAAATTTGGGTGACAGTGGTGTTATTGGAGAATACGCCTCTATATCGTCCTACATCCGAATTTCATGTACTTAATGATGCAATAGGAAGCACCATTGCTTGGCCGAAGAAATATGTTATGTTAGACTAAGTTTGGTCATTAGTATTTTGGACTAGTTGAAGTTTAGTTATTGCTATTTTAGACTAGTTGTTTATGTATTTCATTATTGTATTAGTTTGAGATTATAAGTTTGATTTGTACTTGACATTTTAAACCAACTTGTTTCTTATTACATATTTATGATGTTTTGGAATTAAGCTTGCATTTTTGCTAATGAAATTTTTTTCACTGATGATGAATATTGGATGAAAAAGAAGTGATTGTCCAGGCAGCAAGTATAAATTTTTCATGGAATGAAATGCTTTTTATTTTAAAAAAAACACAATTTTTACAGCGTTTATAAATTGTTGTAAGACGACATTCGCAACATTTTTAAAATGTTGTAAAGGGTCATTCACAGCTTGTATCCAACGCTGTAAAAGAATAGACCCAAATTTCAGACAACCAGTTCACAACGTTGATGAAATGTTGCATGCATCTTGTTAACAGCAGTCGAGCAATGTTGCATAAAACGCTGTAAAAGATTATATTCACAACGTTTTCGTACAACATGAATAAAATGCTATAATTGACCTAAGATCTTTTACAGCTTCGTCGATAACAACGTGAGTAAAAACGCTGTAAATGTGACTTCACAGCGTTTTTCGAGTGCTGTAAAAGGCAACATTTCTTCTAGTGTGAAACTCCTTCGAGTACGAGGTGGGTGGCTTCCTCTTGAAGCTAATCCTGATGTCATGAACCAAATTTCGTCAACTCTGATTTCTCTTTTTACTAAATCATGCCGGAAGATATTATTTTAAAATCTGTTGATGTGTATTTTGTTTCTAAATCTGCCAGAGAGAGAGGTAGAGTGCATTGATGTGTATGGGTTGGATGATAAACTCTTGGCTATGGTTCCACAACCTGTTCTTGTCGTTCTCTTTCTTTATAATAATTATGCCTGTAAAAGCAAATAGATTCGTCGGTTTGGTGGTTGAGTGTAGATTAAGTGAATGTCAAGGGCTAGGTTCGAATTCTAACTAGGGATGGCAAAACCCAGGGCCGGGGCAGGGGCCGACAGTCCCCAACCTCAATTGCACATCCCGGCCTCGAAAAATTCCCCAAAATTTTTTTTACGGGGTTGGGGCCGGGTTTTCCAATAACTCGGGATTAAAACCCAGGTTGCCTTTTTCTTTTAATTCTGATACTTTTTTTATGTGGTATATGTGTGTGTGTGTGTGTGTGTGTGTGTGTGTGTGTGGCAACTTACAGGACTTAAAATATTTTTACATAACATAATTTCAAAATTTCAATTGCGTCCTCCGAGTTTAATTCCGGGTCCTCAGCCCCAGCTTAGAAAATATCTCCCTGGCCCCGGACGTCCGGATTTTTCGGATCCCCGGCCTCGGCCAGATCAAATTGTCATCCCTAATTCTAACCTCTACATATTTCATAGCACTTTAATGAATAAGTTAACTAGATGACTGTTATGGCCCTCTTTTTTAAACATATTTACAAGCTTTTACCTGAAAAGTTAGTCAAAGGGTGTTTTACGATGATTTTTCTAAAAAGTCGAGGTACACCTTAATATAAAGTGATAAAAGTTACTTTTGCGTGAAATTTTATCCAAAGATAAGGGTACTCTATGATATTTCCCCGTTAAATTTTTATCCTGTCCCTATAAAAAATATACGTAATCCATCCTAATAAAGGCAAATCTCCATCGGTCCTAGCCTCACACCATTCCCTATAAAAAATACTAGTAATTCACCATAATAGATATAAACCCATTTTGCCATCCCTACAATTTAAGAGGAAAAAAAAAGAAATTAAGATAAAAATTATTAGAAAAAAATGAAGATAAGAAATAAATAGCATTTTAGTTAATGAATATAGAATATATATTTATAAGATAAGAATAATGATACTCTACCAAAAAGCTATCCCAAATTATGTGTATTTAATTGTCAAATATAACTTTAATTTCACTCTCTATAATTTGGGATGCATAATTTTGGGATAAGTTTCAACATGTGTCTCACTACTTATGAGATAAATATATTAGGTCTTCACCTTTTTTTGACCAAAAAAAAAAAGAAAGAAAAGATAGAGGGAGAAAAAAACTATCAATAATGCTACAATTATAAAGTCTGTATACAAAGTTGATGTGACATTAAGTGAATGAAAAAATTAATATGAGTTGTTAATTTAATAAATATTGGTAAGTTATGTGACATTGAATTAGTGGTACTACATCTACTTTGTATACAAACTTTATAAGCGTAGTATTACTCAAAAACAATTTATGTCTCTAGTTTATCAACATTTTTTTCATATCCTTGGCAAGTAATTTATCATCGATCCTCCATATACCAATAAGAAATTAATTTATGAACAAAATTTTTAACAATTAGAAAAGATGACAACTTATTGATTTCCTCTTTTTTTTTTTTCCAATTTGCATCTCCAAACCAAAAGAATGAGATAATCCTCATTTAATGATGGATCGATCTCACCGGAGATCTTTTTAGTTATATTAGTAATAGTTTTATTCGATTAACATACACTAGAACAAAACAGGCCTTTTATGCCGGCCAAAAAATGACATATATCAATATATGTGTCGGTTTTCACGCGACATATATGGACCTATCACATATTCTATACGTATCACCTGGTCAAACCAACACAAACATATGTGTTATTCAAAAACAGACATGTATGGTAAAAATATTTGTCATTACGTGTCGGATTGTAGCAAATATGTGTCTGCCAATAGGTGACACAAATGTTGTGTCGGTCAAAAAATGACACACAAGAAATATATATGTGTCGTTTCATGGCCGACACCCAAATTCAGTGTCATTCATTGCGTGACACAAAAGTACATCAGTTAAAAATTATATGTGTCGTTTTCGGGCCGACAGTAAATAAATGTCATTCACCAAGTGACACAAGACTTTTATACAGGAGTCATTTAGTGAGTGACACAAGTAGGACTTTTATGTGTCGTTTTTAGGCCGACATATACCTTTCCACTTATATAATACGTGGCAGCCTGCATTTAGAATTCAAGCCGCCACGTATTATATATTTTTTTTCTAAAAATAAAAAATATATAATTTGTATAGAAAAAGTTAATTTGTATCTAATGATTAATATATAATTTGATGTTTATGAATAGAAAAAATCGGAATTTCCTTCACTACCACCATGAAGAATGTATAATGTGGTACTACATTTCTCCTATATATATGTAGATGGCATACCAATGAATGGACAAGTTCTATTACGCGTAGTTGGTGACATTGACAAGAACTCGATCTCCTTCTCTTGCGTAGATAGTAGGTACTGGAAACATTCCATTTACTGTGACAATTGGTTTAGCATGACACAACCTGCTCACATTTTTAACTTGAACTTGAAATATATTTCACAAAGAAGATATCAAATAAACTCATAAATACATATATCTATATATGTGTATACTGTAACACCCACATCAAACTGATACTTCTTCACTGCAGCATCAGCAGGAGATGAAAGAAACCCAAGCAAGCAAAAGCAGAGAAATAGTGATGCTGAACACCAATGTTTACAAAGTGCCATTCTTTTGTTTTAGCTAAAACAGGTAATTAGTAGCTAGTAAAATGATAAATAAAGAGCTAGCTAGGCATGGTACTTATAATGTAGTAGAATGAGACTAAAAGGTAGGTCAATGACTGGATGGGTTGTTTGTGCAGAGTTGGCAGTTATAGCTTCAGTAAGTAAAGCAGTTTCCAGGGCTGAACAAAGCTTGGAAGCAATTATTATAGGAAATTGAGATATCCACATACCAGTCCGTTAGTTTTATATACAAATATATACTACATATTTATAACATGGAGTATCGTGAAAGGTGATAATAATGTATATACAAATATATACAAATCAGCTAATGCACTACATTTCCTAACATTCCTCTACCAGAATCTCTTGATTTTTGATACTCCACTACTAACATAGACGAAAAGAGGGGAAAGAAATCATTTCCAGGTTCAATTATATTTACTCAGTGCAAACAGATCATACCTGTAAGGCATGATGAAACACATATGGTTAAGGAGATGGAACTACATACCATGGTCCTTTTTCCTTTTCAGTAAGGAACTCAAGGCTGGAAACATCGTGGATGCAACCCTCCTACTATCATCCTGCCAAAAAAGTCCATCACGTATAATAAATACAGGAAGCGTATAAGACAATAGATTAATCACTTTCAAGCCTAAAAGGAAATTAAGCAACAAAGTGTTCCAACGGGAAGTAAATGATAACAAAGAGGAGGGAAATTGTTTATAGCTCATAGAAAGCTCTGGGAAATTTCTTTAAAGAAACAAAATCAATGACCTATAAATAAGCCATTGAAATTCCACGTAACATATAGGCAGATGCTAAGTTCATTCTACAATATTATATTAAAGAAAACGTAGCACATGGAACACATAAAATGATGCCTAACTACTTTAATAACGTTAATTTGCCTACCCTAATTACTTCCCAAAATATGAAAGATGTCCAGGCCATAATAGAAGAGAAGACCAACAAATACCAGCATTACCACCTACTAAAATTGGATATAGCATATTCCAAGAGCGTTGTCAAGTCTGGTGATTGAGAGTTAATAATTCACTTGATTTAGTCAATTAAGCATTTGGACTAATACCATCCCATTTAAATGTTTAGAAAGGTTACTTGCCAAGTTGAAAAGGTAAGCTGATTCATGTATTTGAGAGACAGACCTTATAACTATGACTTTGCAGGTATCTTAAGTAACTCAATCAGACAGCGGTTTGCAGTTATCTTAGTCAAGTGAGGCCTGAATTCAAGGTGGGAGAACAAGCATATAGCAAGGTGGAAAAACCTTTGTACAAGAAACCGCTACACTTGAATTCAACACTCACAAAACTAATGGCAATTATTCAAAGAGTAAAAAATTCATTTCCACACACATCGGATATGTTAAAGAGACAAACCTTGGTACAGGAAGCTCCTAAGAGTTCAAACTCGTTCTTCCACATAGCGGATGGCATAGGAACCACAGAAAAACTAAAGGCAACTAATATCCCAATCCATAATCCGTATCCAAATCCTCCACTCCACCAACCCTTCATTTAAGGAAAGCATTTATTCTCAAATAGGAACTTTAAAAAGGTTTATTTGCCATTTCTTTTTTCCTTCCAATAAATGTGCAAAGTGTATGTGTGAAAATAGAAAAGCCATAATACCGTACAATAATTAAAAAGGAATTAAATGTCATCATTAAGCAGCTATATTTCAAGTTAACATATTAAGCTTTGTAGCATATAAAAATCTATAAAAGATAGAATAAACATCAATAAAATGCAACTTAAGAAAATCAGAGATCAAACAAAAGCTTCTAAGTCTACTTTAAGTTGCTATTTGTGAAGGAAAGATCATCTAGAGAGAGAGATACAAAATAATCAAGGGCTGAAAACTCTTATGGAAAGCAATCACAAGTCATTTCTAGTCACTATGTTATATATATACAATATTTCTCAGGTCTACTCCCATAACTAAAATCTGGAATTTAATTCTCAGTTGTTAGATATATCCAACAATGGAGAATATTAAACTTTAAAAATGATAAAACCAACTTGACATATACATTTACCTTTCATACTAATTCTGTTTTGTCCATTTCTTCTCTCGAAAGACATTCTTTTGTTAACAATTATCAAATAATTTCTCTCTACCACCACAAGCTCCTGGACTTCGTTCCAGATTCATAACAATTTCTCTCAATCAAGATTCAAAATAACAGAAAGAAGCAGAAAAAAGAATGAAGCAACATTAAAGTTTTTGAATGAATTGTAAATAAAAATAACTCCATTAGCTACTTCAATCATTAGTTCAATCAAACAAGCAGTCATCTCCCAAAAAAAACTTCAAATATTCACAAAACCTCTATCAACATTCTGACTAGTATAGTTTTAACAATTCCTAGTCTGCTATATAACAAAATGAGTGAATTCCTATTCTCCTTCCCTCTATTGACTGTAGTCAGCAAGTTATATAAATTCATCCCAAAAAATTGTCAATGTTACTTGTCTGTTCCTCTAGAACTTTTTCATCCTGCAAATATTTTGATTCAATAAGTTAGAACATATTGAATTTTCAATCTACGTTGATAAGCAAAAATCTTATCTTCCTTTCTCCTTATACCAATCTTTTACAATCTTGGATACAAAGACAGCCCATTCTGATCTCACCTCATTCATCTCCTCTATACTATAACTTTCCTTGTTGTTAAACTAAGATTACAATAAAATTTAAGTTAAGTACAACAATAAAATCAACATATAAGGATGAAGGGATTTATAATTATGGATATCTTACCTTCTCACAAAGGATCTTGGGCTCTTCAATAATTTCCTTCATATATTTGAGCACATAATACCCGCATTCCTTATGTCCAGGCTATCTGGGTGCCTGCATTCATAAAATAGAAATATTTGATACAGTACAACTTTATTCTCGTATTTAAATAATCGTTGCTCAATTTTCAAATTGAAATTCAAACTTACCTTGACGTTTATCCACCAGTTGCTCTTTTTCCTTTTCATTCAGTAGCTGACTTCCATAGTATTACCCCTCTAGCAAAATAGGCAGAAAACACATAATATATGTTAATTATGTATAATTAAAGCTGGCACCAAATACCATATAAGAATTAACACAACTTACTGTTTCACGACCTCTATTATGTCTTCCTTGGCTCTTTATCCATGGAATCAAGGTAGAAGACTTCACATGAGGCCATATTAATGAAAATCAATGTCCAATGGTATCTAACAACTAGGTTTTCAACAACAACGTAAGTAACTTTGAAGAATAAGCAACCTAAAAAAATATGTGATAAGTTTTGTTTAATCCTTAAAACATACCCTGGGTCGTAAGGAATGAACACGTAGTTCCTATCCTCCAACTGTTTGAGCTTTTCAACCAATGATTGAGATGTCGCAAGTCGCATTTTGGCTTTTGCAATTGCACCTCCTACTATGGTTGTGGGGTTTACAAACCCAAACTTTACTAGACCAGAGTCAAGTTGAAATTTTTTAAAGAGACAACTACAAGTAGAAAAAGAAAAACAAAATGGCATTATTAAATTATAATAATGATAAACAAAATTTAATGTTGTTAAAGACAATGTAGTTTTAATAATTAAACAAATGAAATAGATACCTGCTATACAAAGATATGCAATTTTGTTACAGTTCCTCAAAGTTGATAATAAACCTTCATCGAACTGGACCTTGACATAGTCCGTATCTTCTACCATCAAAGATTCTATTAGAACCTCAAACATGTCAACAGAATCTGGATTATCAATTTGATGCTTCTAAGTTTGTAGCGCTTTCAACTCCCTCTTCGCACATTTCTTGTCAAGACTTTTTTGTTCATCGGATGGGGACTACATAAGAACAAAAGGTGCAACAAATTGTTCAGTAGCACACACTAGTAAATAACAAAAAAAAATACATGCTAAGTTTTTACCCCACCTTTTCAAAGACAAGCTCTCTTGGCCAATTCACATGTTGTCCTAGAACATCAAGTACAGTGATAACAGCCCCTTTTTCATCTTCTCCACACCAGGGGACAATGGCTTCACCATCCATAACTACTTCAACTGACACACACCTAGTTGCCTTATTATTGTCGTCTTTTTCATAAGCAGAACCATATGCAACAACTACAGTCTCTGAACCCCTCATAATGGCTAAATTACAAGCTACCTGATCAACATAATATTGCAAATAGAATAGGTTATAATATATGTAAATAGTTGAATATTCAAAACCTAATGAATTTAATATTATTTTCTTATCGCTGACAAGAGTCCTCCTCAACCTCCTCAGGGGCAGTAGTTTCCAAATCTTTTAACTTCAATTTATTTTTAGCATTTGTGTTGGCAGTTGATGGTTTTTCAGCCACTAAATCATATTTATCTTTCAACTCCACTGGCCCTTGCTCACCCTCATTTTGGGCCACTGGAATAGTATTACTAGAGTTTCCAGACTTCACAACATTTAATTGTGCTCTTAGCTGGGCTATGATGTCATCTTTCTCTGCTAACTGTCTCATAACATCCTTAATACGTCTCTTTTCTTTGTAATGACCTTTGAAATATGCAGTTGGTGTCACATATTTTCCCACCCCCCTAACTCGACCTCTATGCTCCTCAGTTCCCAATGCCCTAGTTAGAACATCTTGTCTATCAGTAGGGTCTACAACTCCTGATTCTACTTGCTTTTGGATCTCCTCCTGCAACAATTATAAGTTAGACACAATATACACAACTTCTAATAACAAGTATTTGTATAATGTAAATTTTTTGTTTCAATTTGTTTACTTACAATTTTCTCAATCACAGGAAGAACATTTGGATGGTAATCACCAGTCTTCCTTTTCCTACCTCTTTTCCATAACTCTGAACGATCAATTGGTCTATCATAATTCCCCGTTTCTTTGCGCTACCAACCAATAAAAATATGAAACAATTACCATGGAAACCATGAAATCAAATTTGATTAATGAAAAATTTAAGCCCAAAAAAATTACCATTTCCTTCTCCACATGAAGGTAGCCTTTCCTCTCTGTCGTATGATCATATTTATTTTCTCGTCTCCTGGCCTATTGTTTGCCTCTCAATTCCTTCAAGCATAAACAACTATTTGTATTAAATAACATCAACATTTGGATTAAATAAATCAAGTATTGTGTAATTGACAAAATTTTCTAATGTTTAAATGGAAAAAAGGAAACCAAGAGAGTTAGTAAGGCAATAAAATCTTTCACACCCTTTTTGTGCAACAATTCATAAATATATAATTTGTGCCAACCATTTCATTTGAACAAATTAATATAGTTCTGCAGAGGTTCTATACATATTAAATAATAATATAAGCATATCATGCACGTTATTTCATCTAAAGTACTGGCAAACAATAATGAGAAAATTGTAAACTCAAGACAAGGCTGGTATACTCTATCTCTTCGATACTATTAATTCATTATTCTAATCTAACAACGTAGCATAAAATGTAGGAATTTATCAAGTCATAATTGCAACAACTGTAAATGGAAATAACCTAACAAGACTTATATAGTTAACACCTTCCATTCATTTGCGAACCGGCTTCGAACGAATTTCTCCCAAACTTCATCACTAATGAAATTGTATTCATCTGGCTTATTTGCTAAGGCATCTTTGATAGTCCCACATTTCAACACCCTATCTGAAGTTAAAACAGTCTTAAACTACCGCCATGCCCTTGAAGCTTTTTTCATGACATATTCTTTATGGACTAGATCAACATTGTAGTAGTTCTGGTATTTTAAATGGAGAAAAAAAGAATTATGGATTCCAAAAGATTATTTAAAAAAAAAAAAAAAGAAACCAAAAATAAACATAATTTTCATACCACAACCAATTCCCATATTCTATCTTTTGTCCCTTGATCCACGAGTCTCCAATCATTTATTAGTATTGAGGTTACATTGCGTGCTTCAAGACCAATAGTTGAAATAAAGTTGTCTGAAATAGGCCCTTCTTCTGGCATATTACACTCATTAAATTCAATTCTAATTCTTTCTTCATTAGGACCTCTATTTCTCTTAACATTCTTGCAAATTCCTCTTGTTCTACGAGAAGTTGTTGAACCGCCCTCAGTTTGATCATTACTTGACTGTTTTCCTCCACTCATTGTTACAACCTGCAAAAAAAAAAAAAAAAAAAAAACTGTCAAACAGCCACTCAAATACTTCAAGTTATACAACATAGCATGGAATATAAGAGAAATAAAATGATGGTGATGCAAAATGACTAAGCAAAATAACTGAAACAACAATCAGCACTACCACTATCTCAATTGTATTTCCTCCATGGTTCAATTATCAACCCAAACACCCTGGCAATTATCACGAACGTAGTTGATATCATCATCATCAACTGTATCAAATGATTCAATACGAGGTAAAACATTTATGAATGTATGATGATCAACCAAACTAGGTATTTGGTCATGAATTCTATCTATTTTGTATGATTTATCATTGGTAAATTGTACCACCGACCATCTACCATCACTTGGGTCTGTTACATAAAACACTTGTTTTGCTTGTGCAGCAAGGATGAAGGGATCTGACTTGTGGCTAATACGATTAAAATCCACCAATGTCACACCAAGGTCATCCACTCTCACGCCCCCGTTGCTGTCCACCCAATCACACTTAAAAATTTGCACAGTTAGTATATGATAATCAAGAGCTCAAATCTCTTTTATAACTCCATAGAAAAGCAAGTCTCCTGTAATTGGGTTTTTGTCTTTTGAACTTGCAACCTGCATTGTTGTTGCCTTGATACTAACTCGACTATTTTGATGGACTTTATCATCCCCGTGGTCTCTTGTATGGAAGCGGCAGTTGTTGATGATATAGCCTGAATAACTTGTGACATATGAACGAGGCCCTGGAGCTAACCATTTCAACGTAGAAGACATGGGCTCATCATTATTTATTGAATCCAAAACCTAGTAAGAAATAACATATTATATTAAATGAAATGTTAATATGTTAATGAAGCTATATACGCAAGACAATGCAAATAAAGAAACAACTTACCTTATCTTTAAACTATTGGATAAAGCTACGATTGTGTTGGGTTTGCAACCGCTTAGCATTTTTTGTTTGCCTTGGGAAACGATTCTTTAACACTTGCATATGCTCTCTAGGTTGCCAAAAGAAAATAGGTTAATTATAATTAGTGATAAATTGAAGCTCACGGAAAGCACAACGATGGAACAAAGTAAGAGAGAGAGACTTACTCAATGTAAGGTTGCACTTCCTCCGTGTTTTTCAACACATATAGATGAGCTTGCTCCCAATCTTCAGCACTCTACCACCAACCAGGGGACCATCAACTTCATCTATATTAATATCATTTAAATACTTCCCATTAAATTCAATCGCTTCCGTTGCAATATAACACTCTGCAATACAACCTTCGGGACAATTTCTATTTTGGACAAACCCTTTTAAAATTTTCATGAAGCGTTCAAAAGGTAGATCCATCTCAAATAAACTGGACCACACAACCTCACTTCTTTAACCAAATGGACCGTTAGATGCACCATTATGTCAAAAAAAGAAGGTGGGAAGTATTTTTCAAGCAAGCACAAGGTAACCACTAGATCACTTTCTATTTGGTTTAATTTAGGCACATCAACTACTTTGGTGCAAATATCATTAAAGAACATACAAAACCTTGTAACAGCATATTGAACATGCTTAGGCAAAATTAATCTAATGGCCAAGGGTAAAAGTTGTTGCATAAGGGCGTGACAATCATAGGACTTCAGACCAACAAGCTTTAAATCATCCAATGACACTAGGTTCTTAAAGTTTGAACAATATCCGAATGGGACTCGAAGGTCATACAAAGTTTGGCAAAAAATCTGTTTCTCTTTCTTACTTAAGGAGTAGCAAGCAAGAGGCAAGTACGCTCGGTTGCTTACAACCTTCAGTTGTAACTCCTTTCGTAAACCCATGTGCACAAGATCCATTCTAGTGTTTAGACTATCTTTTGTTTTCCCAGGAATGTTTAACAATGTGTCATAATTGCTCTCACATACATTCTTTTCAATGTGCATGACATCTAGATTGTGACGAACATATAAATGTTTCCAATATGGGACGGTAAAGAAAATGGATTTTTTCTTCCAACACACATTTTCATTGAGTTCAATCTTTTTTCTTTTTTTATCCTTTTTCTTCCCCCAAGTGTGTTCTCCCCTATCTTGTTTTTGTAGTATTTGCTCTCCCGTTAGTGGTCTTGGGGGAAGATCAAATTCTTGATGCCCATTGAAAGCCTTTTTCAATTTTCTAAAAGGATAGTTTTTTGGGAGAAATCGCCTATGACCCATGTACACATTTTTCTTCCCATGTTTCAATCTACATGATGATGTTCCTTCCTCACATATTGGACAAGCATAATAACCTTTTAAAGAGTAACCAGAGAGATTGCCATAAGCAGGAAAGTCATTAATTGTCCACAACAATACTGCTCGAAGGTTAAACATTTCTTGCTTATAGACATCATACACTTGAACACCTTCTTCCCAAAGCATGTTCAAGTCGTCAATTAAAGGAGCCAAATAAACATCAATGTCATTTCCTGGTTGTCGCAGACCCGATATCAAGAGAGACAACATCATGAATCGCTTTTGCATACATAACCATGGAGGAAGATTATACGTAACCATTACCACAGGCCACCAACAATAAGTACTACTTAGGCTACTATGTGGATTAATCCCATCAGCTGATATAGCTAATCGGAGATTTCTACATTCAGCACTAAAATCGGGCCACATACGATCAACCAGTTTCCAAGCAGTGGTGTCTGCTGGGTGTCTAAGTTTACCATCATTAACTCTACCCTTGGCATGCCATGTAAGGTTTTGGGCAATTTTAGGAGATTGAAATAACCTCCTAAACCTTAGAATGAGAGGAAAGTACCACACAACTTTTGCTGGAATGCCTTTCTTAGGTTTAGATGTTTTACGTGTGACTTTCCATCTTGACAAGCCACATGTAGGACAACTTGATTCGGATGCATACTCTTTTCTGTATAAAATGCAATCATTAGGGCATGCATGTATTTTTTCATAAGACAAACCTAAAGAAACCATGGTTTTCTTAGCTTCATAAATGGATGTAGGCATCTCATTATTGGGTGCTAACATATCAAATAGGAGGTCAAGTAACTCAGAGAAACTTTTGTCAAACCAACCATATTTTCCTTTAATGTTGTATGGTTTCATTAAGGCAGATAGTTTTGCGTGCAATGTGCATCCTGGGTATAAGGGCTTCTCAGCGTCTTGAAGTAAATTTTCAAAACATTTAAGGTCATCCTCATTATACTTCATTGCATCGTTGACCATATCAAATGTAGCAGATGGATGATTGTTTTCAGAACATTCAGCAAATGATGAGTTTACGTTTTGGGTGGATTAACCGAAGTTGGCTCCCCATGCCAAATCCAAGTTTCATACTTAGTATCAAACCCTTTCCTAAATAAATGAGTTCTAATTTCCTCTCGGGTGTGGAAGGCAAAACATTGAGAGGATTTGCAAGGGCATTTCATGACGTTTGAGTTGTTACAGTGTGTAGTTGCAAATTCTAAGAAGTTATCCACCCCATCCGAATACTCCTTAGACAATCTATCTTTTCAAATCCAACATTTATCCATCAAGTGAAATAAAGAAAAAACATGTTCATATAAGATTCATTTTAGTACTCTTATACAACATTCAAGTTAATATTTAATCAAGGGATTTAGCTTTAAAATATTTGAATAGGTTATTTATTATCTTCAAAGTACGTGGCGTTGTTTACACCTCAGTACAGACCAGTATAGTGCCTATTCAGGTTCATCACTATTGAGGTTTCCAGCCAATATACTTTGGAATAACAACCTGAAATTTGTTTCCCCATTTTTTGCAAACATGCAATATAAACTTCATCTAATTTCTATAAAAAGTACTAAAGTTAATATTTAATGAGAGGATTTAGCTTTAAAATATTTAAAAAATGTTATTAATTATTATGAAACAATCAAGTGACAAATAGTAGACAAGCAACACAATAAAGCATGCATGTAGATAGTCCATGTGTATTAAATAGATAACCATTATTGTGAAATGACATATTCATGTACACAATGTTGACATTTCATTCAACATGATATAAACTCAGGAATAAACTAAGAAAGCAAACATAATATATAACGTAAAATCAACCAATCAAACAAAATTCAAACATAAAATCAGATATAAACATCAAAGACAGGTGCAGTTTATTTAGAGTTTTAATATGATTTGCATTGAACATAAAGCAATAAACATGGATGGTAATCACCTGGATGGAAGTAAGCCTAGTTTAAACTTTGATGAGCTAAAATCTTTGAAATATGCCAATTGATTTGAAATATCAAATCAAACAGATTATAATTTAAGTGTTGTTTTTAACCTGTAAGAAAGAAAAATATATAAACCTACATATATAACATCCAAAGAAAAAGTTTTACATACATACATATAATCCATGAAATAATTGACAACATTTCTTCCTCGGCAATTCAATTATTAAAAAGATACAAATTAAAAAAAGATATTCTTTCTGCAAAAGCATTACCTATAATTAGTTTAAAGTTAAATTATTTCTATCAATGGTCAAGTGCTGTCTAGAAAAAAAATTAATCATCTTAATAATTGGGCGTTTCTTAAAAAAATTCAATGTACCTCAAATTGATGCCCAATGTCAACCAATTGCAAGCTGCAATTACATGTAAAATGAAATTTAATCAATTTAAAATTAATATATAGAGAAACAAAGTGGACTATGAAAAAAAAAATTTGAAACAAAAATTGTAATGGCTGATCTTGAAGTGAAATCCTATTGTGATGAACAAATTCTACCATTGGCAGTAAGTGTTACTACCATAATAACTACTATTCAATTATGTAAGTTCTCTAGTGTGTTAAACAATTTTCAGAACTTCGGGATTACAAATCTCTGCCACGCAGTCTAACATTTAGATAATCATCACCCATTTTGTTTCAAGCATGCATGATTCTTTGTTTGTATTTGGTAATGAACATATGCTCTTCAAGATCAGTTATTATGTATACACTTCAAGTGTTAATACATTAAACAATACAACTTCCAAAAATTAATTTAGAAGGAAAGAAAAGTACAAGTAAGTCAGTTTGTTTGGATTATGTCAATAAAATCAAACTATAACAATTAAATTAGGTATGGTTACATCATTAATTAGCTAAGGAAGATGATATAGAACAATAAAAGATTATATTAATGTTTCCAAGTTCTTGATCTTCAAAAAATGGAAACAATTTATTAACCAAAAGACTTTAATATAACATATTATTTTCACTCAGCACATTAATATAACAGAGTTCAGTTTTTCTATCATACATGGCAGTCCCAATTGGGTTTCTCTCTACAAGGATCAAATGCATTTGTATTTGATTTGCCTTTACAATCTATTAACAAGACAAGGAGGCGATGAATTTTAACTCTTTTGTTTAACTTGACATAAAGAAAAATCAACCAAAAAAATGAGTGCAAAAACATATATAGATATATCATTTCTAATTAAATGCAACCATAGATTGTAAGTTGAAATGTACTTTAATGACACAAACAAAAGAACAGAGCACTAAAACCAGCAAAGAAACAAGCTGGCTAGATAATCCATGCAGCAGCTAAAAAATCAAATAAAAATAACATGTGTTGAGCAATATAAAAATAAACTCTTATAAAGCGAGTTTCAAGAATCTAAATGTGCACCAACCACGTGTTGAGCAAAACATTTTATTTTTCTTAAAAAGAAGAAGAAGAAAAAGATGAAGATGACGAAGATACTATAAGAGTAGAAAATGCAAAATCAATTAACCACCTCAAAATATTTTCCTTTTCACATAAACAAACTTTTTATTTTGAGAAGAAATACATAAAATGATTAATTGGTCAAGTAGTGACGGCTTATAAACATATACAAGGTCAGAAATAGAGGGTGCAATGTGCTCGATAGTATTACCCAAGTCCAACTTAAGTCAGTGTATGGTCAAAATATTTACATGCGTAGTCATTTATCCGAGCTGGCAACATGACTAAGTACTAAATCAGATACACTTTTTCATCTAATACTAGAAATAAAAGTTTTCACCATTTTTCAAGGTCCACTGGAGCAAAGAACAATCCTTTACAGCATGCAATTATAGCCATATGCTCACTACCACATATACGCAGGGAATAAAAAATGAAATAAAAAACTTTTGTGTTTTCCAATGCTGCATCTATATTAAGAATTAGATTAATAGAGGCTTAGAGAGCACTTGTATTAATAAAATTTGAATGGTCAAAGATGGGACATAGGAGTTGTATATGCAAGATTATCATAATTCAGGAAATATGGGAGGCTTACATTAAAAATAGCATTCACAATAACGAATCTCCAAGCATACATCAGTAAACATAGCTCATTTTTCCACCTTTATCATCAAAGAAGCTTTTGATCATCTTAATCTGAAAATATAGGAAGGAACAGGTCTGACCTTAACTTGAACTTGAAATTTTTTTCGTGATCAAACAAGTTACAAGGCTAGCAACTCATGATGAGCCAACCTCGGTGCAACTTAAAGCATGAGAGAGGCCCTCTTTTTCAACTGATAGAGTAATATCCGGGGCCTGTGTGGAGATCTGTGAGCACCAAGTGTGGGTTAAAGATATGCAAGGTAGTCAAACAGAAGGAAGCTAAGGAAAAGGAAAATCTGGTTTAGGAAAAAGAAAATTATCCATACAACAATACAGCAGAAACTACATTATCATTGTGACAATTTCTTTGCTACCATAAGTATTGTTGTACAATTAAAGTTGACACCATAATTATCCTAGTATTTCCAGGCATTTAGGATCATTCTCAAAAATAAAATCAGGGTTCATCATTCCACAACAATTTTTCATTATAATTGCTTTTAAATATATTTCCTCTTATAAACACTGACCACCAGCAACAAATCATTTGCAGCAACCTCATAAGCATCCATCATCATGGGAATCACTATCAATATCATCATGATGAAGGCTGAATGAAACCAGTTTGGAGCAAAAAGTTTAAGTAATCTTTAATAGATCACATAAATTCCTAGAGATTGCAAAAATACTAAAGAAAACCTTGAGTTAGATACTAACTTATATTCCTATAATTTACTTAAAACTAAAACAACAACCCTTTTAATGAACAATGATGAAGACATTACGCAATGAACAACCACACTATGGATTGTCCATATCACATTGGGGAAAAAATTTAAAAGTTTATATGCCAAACACTAGGCTGCTTAAGTTAACCGAGCAGTCTACCAAATAATTTTCATTAGAAGGAAGAGTGGAGGAGGTAATATTTTAATGCCCAAAGTTGACAACATGCTTGCTCCATATAAATGACATGCATATGGCTTCTCCAATAGACGCATACCCGACAAGAAGGCACTACATACATGAAAGACATCCCATCGAAAGTATGAATGAACAAGAAAATTAACAAAATATATATTTCTGTTCGCCCTAGTAGTCTCTCAAGCTAAAGCTCAAATACATGAACGACATCCCATCAAATATTACTAAGTCGATTATCTTTTAGAGTTAATCCAACAAATTAGTCTCTCAAGTTGTTTTCCATTAATCTTCGTCTTTTATATTTCATATCCTGCAAGCTAACATATATATAATTGAACGGGGGATATGCTAAAAGCTTTGGCTCCAACTGTTTTAAATAATATATATAAGGATAACCTAGTTTGTAAATCCAAAGCATCAACAGTATATCTTGTATTCTATTATTTCACACGTTACCTAGTTTGTAAATCCTAAGCAATAACAGTATATTTTGAATTCTATTATTTCACACATTACCTCCATTATCATGAATCCCTATGGCCCTAAATGTGAAGTTTTAATTCTTATCCTTGTGAAGCACTCAATTTCATCCAAGCCTGTGTTTCTCGGAAAAATTTAAGATATATTATATAAATATTTGGCCAATATTGTCACTGAAGAAGAGGGAGAACGAAATTAGCTACCTAGTTGAAAAAAATCCAAGCTCATATAATTCTGATACGTTTCAATTTCTTATTCTTTTTATTTATCTGTGCCTCACAAAACAGAAATGTGAGATAGTTAATGCAAGAGTCAATACTGTTCATAAATAATATCTAATCCAAAGAGAAATAAGTCCAGAAAGAAATAATGGGGTAGTTTATGATTATTTGTTGCTATAAAAGTAAGAAGTTTTTGGTTTGATATAAAAAAAAAATCAGCTTTATAAAAAATCAGTACAATTGTACGATTAAAGTTGACACCATAATTATCCTAGTATTTCCAGGCATTTAGGATCATTCTCAAAAATAAAATCAGGGTTCATCATTCCACAACGATTTTTCATTATAGTTTCTTTTAAATATATTTCCTCTTATAAACACTGACCACTAGCAACAAATCATTTGAAGCAACCTCATAGGCATCTATCATCATGGGAATCACTATCAATATCATCATGATGAAGGCTGAATGAAACCAGTTTGGAGCAAAAAGTTTAAGCAATCTTTAATAGATCACATAAACGTTCCTAGAGATTGCAACAATACTAAAGAAAACCTTCAGTTAGATACTAACTTATGTTCCTATAATTTACTTAAAACTAAAATAACAACCTTTTTAATGAACAATGATGAAGACATTATGCAATGAACAACCAAACTATGGATTATCCAGATCGCATTGGGGAAAAAAAATTAAAAGTTTATATGCCAAACACTGGGCTGCTCAAGTTAACCGAGTAGTCTACCAAATAATTTTCATTAGAAGGAAGAGTGGAGGAGGTAATATTTTAATGCCCAAAGTTGACCACATGCTTGCTCCATATAAATGACATGCATATGGCTTCTCTAATAGATGCATACAGGACAAGAAGGCACTACATACATGAACGACATCCCATCGAAAGTATGAATGAATAAGAAAATTAACAAAATATATCTGTGTGTTCGCCCCAGTAGTCTTTCAAGCTAAAGCTCAAATAAATTAACGACATCCTATCAAATATTACTAAGTTGATTATCTTTAGAGTTAATCCAACAATTAGAATTAAATATATATTGTTAAATTAACAAAAACTTACAAAAGGATCCATTAAATTAAGTTGAACCTAAGTATAGAATTATCAGTAAACCAGAGATAACATAAATTACAGAACAAATATGCAAAAGAGAAACAGAGCAGAAAGGGTTACCGATTGAAGCTTTCCCTCACACCTGTAAATGAAGCTTTCCCTCACACCTCTTAAAACCACTCCTGAAACCAGAAGAAATGAAGGCTTTTACAGAACAAATCGAGCAAATAGAAACCAAATATCAACAAATGCAAAGACAACTACAAAACCCCCAATAAAAAACTTTAATCTACAGCAAACACAAGAGTAAATAGTTACCTCAATCAGCAATTGCAAGGGTAGAGCTAGAGCTAGAAGAGCAAGAGTAGAGAGCAAACGCAAATTACCAAAATCCCTGATTAGAGAGAGAGCGATCTGTAGGAGCAAAACACAAATTTAAATCAGTAAAACGCAGAAACAAATGTGTGAATCAACAATTGCATTCTAAAAATTAACCGAAATGCGAAATCACAAACAAAGATAGTCAAGCTTGCATTCTAAAAATTTACTCTTGTCATTGTTGAACCACCCTCTATTGACTATAGTCAGCAAGCTTGACGTTGCTGGTTCAACAATGACAAGCCATCAGGTTTGGGTGGCTCAGACTTATCAAGTTAGCACTCCATATTCACCCCAAATAGCATTAAAGCATTACTCAGCTGTTATGTTAAGAAAAATTAAATTAAAAAAATTAGAAAAGAACATAATCATTACTAAGAAAATTTATCAAACACCTAATGCACTATGAGCAAACAAACATATTTAAGCACTTCAATAATATAATTAACTTCAAATAAGCCTCAACAATCAATTAACAGCTTTGCTTAGTGCTTTCAAAACCTATCTAGAAAAGATTAGATATATTAAATGGTTGTATAGTTTCATAGTTTATCTGATTGATGCTTTTGGTAGGAAATTATTAAAAAAATACTTTACATATTGAGTGAATGGTTTCGATTTTATTAGGCAACAAATAAAAATAGTAACAAAAGCTAATTCATGAGCTTGCCAAAACTCATGATTTTATTTATATTAATATGTAATATATAATATATAAATTAAAGGATGCTACACATTTTTTTTCAAAGGAATAAAATCTTATAATAATGAAATCTACTTTCAACAATGCAACAAGCAGCTCACAAAAATCGATCTAAATCATCTAAGAACCCAACCAAACGGCCAACACAAAAACTCTTCAAACTACCTAACAAACAACCCATAAAAACACATCTAAACCACCAAAAACCTAACCACAAAGCCACCTTAAAAAGCCTTTGAAACCAGCTAACAAGCAGCCCTTAAAAATTAGTTGGACAATTAATCTCGTGGCAAATGTAATGGATTCCGATATAAATTTTAATGGAAAATAAATATTATTGGTCTTAGAAACAAAATTTTATGTTGCTACTTATTTATATTAGCCGCTAAAACTTTATTAGTTGCGTATACTACCCATTGGAGTCAAATTATTTAGTGGGTGATTGCTTTTATATTCTATGTCAAATTGATTTTGTCTCAAAATTAGTTTGATTGCAAATAGCATTTGGTTGCAAAGAATAATTTTCAGTTTATTAAATTCTATTTGGACAATTTCTACTAAAATTACAATATAATGATAATGAAAATGAAAAACAAAACAAATAATTAACATAACTTTTTATATAAATATTTACCTTCTATTAATTGATAAACCATAAAAGGTTTCAAGAATATGTAATACAACCCAAAAGTATCATTTAGCCTAAGATTTAAAAACAATATTCAATTATCAAAAAATATGACCTCAGTTGTAGAACTATCTAGCCTAAGAGTTCAATAAATATGCACATAATTATCCAAAAGTTTAGCCTTAAAATATGTAAATGCGAACCAATTCTTGGCAACCAATACAACCACCTTATCGTCATCATAAATATCAACTTCAATAGTCCATCTCCTAAAAGAGAAAAAAAATTACATTTAAACCATGTCTTAAAACAAGACCTCAAAACAATCATCTAGCTTACGCAAATAGACCAACATTATAGCAATTTAAATTGAAAAAGAGTAAAATGCTATTTTTAAAGAGTAAAATTATACCAACACTGAAACGTGGAGGATTATCAGCTTCCTTTAATCATTGAATAATCTTGTCTTATGACGACTCAAGCAAGATGAAATTAAAATTCACATGCAAATCAACAATATTTGAGAAGTATATTATTCAGCTACTCCCATAAGATGGTAATGCATTTTGTATGATTTCAAATTGTTGGCTATCATTTTAGCTTGTTTAAACACACAGACATGCAAAACAATGGCATTCTACCACTCTTTCACTTGTCTTCTTATCCATTATATTTGTCTTCTCTTCTCATTTCCTTCTGTTGGCTATGATTTTGGATCAATAAACACACACAATCATGTACAAGAATAACGAAATGATCAAGAATTATCAACTAATTAACAGGCATAGAAAGGATGTACCTTACACAGTTTAATAAAGTAATTCCATGAGCATATAAACACTGCCCTGCACACAGAAAGCAAACTGCAAAGAAGCATGAACAAGACAAATAGAAAAGTGAGAAGTGCTTGCAAGTACACATTAATAAGGCATGGAGATGCTACCAACCCCTGGAGGAGCTGGACCTATAGCACCAACTAGCCATCCCATCAATTAAAAAATTTAACATACATACATATATATATATATATATATATATATATTTATATATATATATATATATATATATATATATAGACACACACACACACACACACACACACACACATATACATACTTACCTACATTCATAGATACAGTTAATATTTGCTCACCTATACATGAATGCTTCTTCCCTACACAAGCCGGTAGGTCCAAATCAATATGTCTGTTTTAATTACTCTAATTGCATTCAAACTTGCAATTCCTATGTGTTGGATATCATTTGAGACTATTATCTATTGAACAAATAGCCTCCTAGTTGGTAAACACATCAAATATTATACCTATACCATGGCCTTAAACAAGATAATATTGCAGATTCCTCTACAGATGCAAAGACTAAAAAAACCAAAAAAATAAATAAAGTGATAGAGTTCTCTAAAAGAAAATATTAAAAATAATAACAATAAAAAGACAGAGTTCTATAAAACTTCTAAAACATTAAGACATTGTTGAGAATACAAGCTTATCACATGCATCGAATCTTAAAGTTTTTTTATCAAAAGCCAACCACAATATAAAGAAGATAAAATCTTATTCATATACCCCAAGCATAGGCATTACTTAGCAACCTAAAAATCAAGAACACAAAAAGTTATATATTGAACCTCATCCAAGTTAGCATTTTTGTTTAATTTCCAAACAAAGGTTGCGTAATTATCGATTAAAGAAATGTAAAAGAAAATTCATAGAATCAATTGAAATGTTGGGATAATACAATAGAATCAAAAAAAAAAAAGCAAAGAAAAAATGAGCCTTAAGTATCTTACATTTCGGTCTTGGCATCATATCATCCATTATGTAATGACAATTAGATAAGCAAACCACAAATTAATGTAAGAAAGGTGCAATTAAATCACCTGGTACAGAAATCATTTTCAGTTGAATATTTGTTTTAGGCATTATTTGCAATTTTACCAGAGGATTATGCTAAAACACACGGTCTATATAGTGATCAAAATATAAAATGTTCTAGAGAGTTTTGTAGATTAGTAGGACATTGTGTATGGCAATAAACTTAACAGAAAGCACTTTCTAGACATTTGCCTATCCCCTAAGAAGATGTTCAAGAATCAAATCTTAGAATGCATAGGAAATGATAATTCTGCCTCCGTGGCAGTCTGTCATACTAGTTCATCACTAGAAAATGTAAAGAGAACCTCACTTAGTAAATTCACCAAACAGTAAAATAAAAAAAAATCATTATATTATTCAAATTATAAGTAGTGTCAGATCCACATAACAATATATAATAGAAAGAAAAAAGAAGTTATAACAGACTATAATTAGTAGACAATTCATAGATGTAACATGCCAAGCAACCTCAAAAAGGACTGTTGATATAGCAAATCCTTCCACAAACTGCTCTATAATCATGCATTTGCAGCAAAATTTTACTCTAAATGACCATTGTGCGACAGCACAGGAAGATAAGATGATTTTTGGACTAAAGCATTTATACAGAAACAGCCAAGTTGAGTTTTATGGGCCTGTTATGCCTATAAAAGCTCTAGATGTTACAACTTTTTAAACCTTAGTTCCATTATTCAATAGCTTTCAAGCCATAACATATTAATAACACTATTGTTCCTCTACAAACACGTAATATTGAATTTCACATCTATAGTTGAGCAATGTTTCTCTAGTAGTGAGAATTTTACAGGTAGTGAGGCAAGCAGAAAACTTTGTAAAGTAGTATTTGCCAGTATGATATTAAAAAGAAAAAAAAAATCCTCTTTTACATAATTTATCCCAAACAAATGTGATTAAATTTTTGCAACATGTGAGCAAGCAAAACTCTAAGAAACCCTGTAAACTCTAAGAACTTCTTGACAAATTTTGACTACTTGGACAAGGAGTAGAAGTAGCTAGAGCTACAACACCAAGGTTTGTCGATATTGGAAACTGAAAATCCTACGTTGAAAACATCCATCACAATCTAATCTCCTATTGAACCAACAAAACCAGAGGCTTCAAATAAGCAACATTAGCCCATTGCTTACAAAACTTCCCTTTACAAATTCAATGCATTTATCTACGAAATTTCAGCAATGGTAAAACAATGATTGACGCTCACAATCAGACTAAAAGGTAGCCATTAAGCAAAGCCATAGAAGGCTCCAAAACAAAAAATTTCCATCCAAACCAAGGATAAAAAAAAAATAACAATAATAATCAATAATAAATAATAAAACTCGAGTAATAAAATTCAAAACGACAGCAACCCATCAAGCAAACAAATTTTTTAACATAAAATTTGTGACAAAACAGAAAAGTAAGTGTACCTTCATATGTTGCGTTCTGAAACTGGCTCACCAGTTCCTATAGCATAAGTAATTAAAAAAACAAAAAAGAGAAATTAAATTATATGATAATGGAGTTGAGAAAAAGGGAAGTGATGAATACTTGAAGGTATTGCAGCCGTGGGGTTCTTCTTGTTAGCCCTAAGGCTACATGTAATTTTGATGATAACAATACACATTGATTCATTGAGATTTACTAACATATTTATTTATGTGCAAGAGTAATATTATTGAAATAATTATAAAATCAAGAAGAGGCTTATTAAAATGAAGTGTTGAAGCTAAGGAGAAGACTACATGTTAAAGGCACCAAAGTTTAAGAACAAGGTTTGATTCAAGGAATGTGACACATGAGCAATGTTCAATCAACTAGTCATATATTTCTCTACAAATGTCTAAATAACGTGATTCTTGAGCCTTTGGAAAGGTTACTCAATTTATAACATTTCATATGTTTTAAAGAAATTCAAATTTCAAGTGTAAGGTTGTCCAAATCATCATGCAATTTGAAAGACAAATGGAAGCAGCTGACATGAGCACCGAATACTCTTTTGGACATATCTTGAGCTAGAGAAATCAAAATAACTTGATTCTTGTGGCATTGGAAATAAGACTTAATAAGGCACATTTCATATGTTTTGAAGAAATTCAAATTTCAAATGGAAGGCCGACATAATTGACATGCAATTCGGTATACTGACACAGAGAAGAAAAATCAACTCACATGAGCACCGAATGGTTTTTTAGCCATATCTTAAGATAGAGATATCCAAATGCTTTGATTCTTAATGTTTTGGAAAGCTTATTCAAATATTCAGATCTTTTATGTTTTGAAGATATTCAAATTTCAAACGGAAAGCTGACAGAATTATCATTCAATTTGGTGGACTGACACATGGAAGAAAAATCAAGTCACATGAGCACCGAATGGTGTTTTGGCCATATCTTTAGCTAGAGATATCCAAATGACTTGGTTCTTGATGCGTTGGAACGCTTATTCAATTTTCCAGATTTTTATGTTTTGCATATTTTCAAATTTCAAACATAACATTGACAAAAATGGCAGACAAGATTTCGGTTTTTATGATGGGCAGAAAATTTGGAGTTGGTGTCTTCACTTGATTAAGTTCATCCCATTTGCCTATAAAAGGAGCCCTTCTCCCATGCATTCAGCAAGTGCAAGAGAAGCATTTTATCAAGCAAAAAGCAAGAGAAATATCAAGTCTAGAGAGCTTTTATATTATTTATCTACTCTTTGAAGAGAGTTATACTTTTGTTGTAAAAAATTATCTTTGTTCTTGTATTGTGGTGAGAGTGAGATATTATTGTAAAGGATAATAGTTATCCTTGAGAGAACTCTTATTGTGTGTTATCAAGAGTTGAAGAAAGTTGCCTTGGTGAGGTTGTTCATCAAGAAGAACTCTTGGTGTGGTGTGGTGTGATGTGTTCGAAACTAGCAAGTATACTAGTCGCACAAGTAATAAAGTAATAAGTAGATATCGTTCCCACGAGGATTGATTCTGATTGAATTTGTTATTCAAAAGCAATAACAAAATAAATTGGGGGGGTGGGGGTTGGGGTTTGTTGTTGGATTAACTAAATGAAATATTAATGTAAATGCACAATAACATAACACAAAGTAAAATATAGTGAAAAATCAATGAGAGACACTTGATTAAGGGTTCTTTCTCTGCCACAAGATATGAATTTGTGAATTAACATAGAATTGTAATCCAATTACAGCATTGAAGTTATCAACTTTAGATAACAACAAGCTCTGTTATCCCAATCTTTCCTTACTTTGTTGTTAAACAAAACAGGCTCTTTATTTAATCTCTATCCAGTAAACAACCTAGAACAAGCTCTCTAAGTTTAATTCAATAGAAGCATTACGATGAGAAAGATAGGTTGATCTAAGCAATAATCACACAAGATCGGATTATTAAACCTAGGTTGTATTTTCCAATTGCAATCTCTGATCACAATTTTGCTACTAATGATTGAAAATTCATGACAATTACTGATCAAGAATTTCTAATCTAAGCAATAGACACAACCAGTTAATTCAATTGGCCACCCCATATACAATCAGCAAGTAATCATAAGCATTAGATATGGAAAGATACAAGCAACTTCAATTAGAGAATTGGATAACAACTTCTTACACAATCAACTCACAAAAACCATATCAACGGCTTTGAAATCACCCTCAACCAATTCAGATTCATTTAGACATGTTCAAAAACGTGGTAAATACAATACAACATACAAATTTTCTAGAAAACAAAAGGGAAGGGAAAAACTTAGCAATTTTGATGTAAATCTCTTTGAATTGTAGTTCTTCCTCTTTCCAAGCTTTCTTTCTCCTTCAAGAACTCCAAGAGATGAAAGAAATCAAGAGCTGAAGCCTCTACCACGTTCTCCCCTCTTCAAGTTCTTTCAAAATAAAACCCTAAAATTTGTTTATATACTCTGCTACAGTAACTTACTACAGTGCCCCTTATATAATAACATGCTACAGTGATATGTGGAATTACAAATATACACTTCTTATACCATTTTTATCATAACTTTCGGTACACTACATAAATTCGTGAACCGTAAATTTCTCCAGAAAATAGACTTTGAGAGCTTTTCAATGGTATATAGCATGTTATCCGGTTAATTGTATATCGATACAATTAACTCCGAGAAATTGGCTGATTAGCAGAGGTGAAAATGAAGGGTTTTACTCCATTTTTGTGCAAGTTGCTCCAAAACTCCTACAAACATCAAAACCACACAAAAACATAAAAATATCGAGGAATATAGCAAAGAAACATCGACAAATTGATATGAAAGTAATACATAAATAGACACCTATCACTTAATCTTTACATCCACACCATTTGCAAACTCCCACCTATCGACAACTCATATCACCACTCTCTTCTCAAACTAACATCATTCATATAATCATTCAAATTCATGAAAATAACAACAAACTCTCGACAATTGGTTAGCTTTGTCAAAATCTTATCTTAGCTAGGACAATGTTGAATGGAGCTTGCTTATGTGGTAGGACGGCCATGAACTTGAAGAAACTGTGAAAAAGAATTAAATTTTTGAAAATCTTAGGAGTGTTTATAAAGAGTTTTTGATAGTTTTGAAAGACTTTGAATACTTGATTTTAGTTTGTGCAAAAGAGAGTGAGTGTTGGGGCTAGGCTATATGTGATTTTTGGATAGGTTATATTGTACACTTGGTTATGTATGGATTTAAAGTTGTTTTTGGCGTAGAAGAAGATGAAGAAGAGGATGAGAAAACTAACGTAAATTTGACTTTTTGATTTTTCTGTTTGTTAATTAATAAGTAAATGGAATATATTAGCTGAACTGGGATGATACAAAAATTGAAAGCAGAATAGTTTCATTGACTAAATGCGATTAAGGATTTCTGCTTGAAATTAGGGTAAACATTAGGGGTTTTTGATATTATCCCCTTTTCAATTTAGGTCTGATTCTAAGATAAGCTCATTTAAATGAATTTTAGTTGGGTAAGGTTATTTGCACCAACTTTCTTATTAAAAAACCCACTTTTTTTTATCAAAACTTTAATTACAAAACTATCTATAATAAATTTCTAATGAAGTCCAATTAAGCCTAATTAAACTAAAAACTTTTTACTATTACACCCACCTTTACCTCCATCACTATTTTTATAATCAGTTTCCATCATCTCTCTACTTTTATCATCAAATCCTTATAGTAAGGGTTATCTAACCAATTTTTTGAAATTAAATTTAAAAGAAATTCCATAAAAACTAAGACAACTTTTGCATATGGAGAAACAAATTAATGCTTGAGGATTAGAATACTAGAAAGATATTAATTTTTTTCATCACAAAATAATGACTTTTAGAATTTTTTAAAAAATTTATAGTTGGGGGTAGTTTGATAGACATTAACGGTCTACATCGTCATATCAATTTAGGAGGATAAGTAGGCTAGGAACCGAGGCAAGGCGAGCATAGGACAGCAGATATCCATCCCCGTAATGGGGCAGGGCGGAGCAAAAATATTTCATCGGATTCGTACACGGCCCACCCCATGGATTTACAAATTTATAATAAAAATTTTATTAAAGTGGACCTATCATATTTAAAAGTTTTCTTTATATACCCATATAGACAAATTTTAGTAGAGTAGACCCACTCTATTTAAAAACTTTTTTTATATACTTTATTAAATTTCAAGACACTCATATATATATATATATTAAAACTTATCAAAATCATCTTTTCAAATTAATAGAAGTCTATATATTTTATAATATTTTAAATACAACCTTTTCTAACGTGAGGCGATACAGGTCAGACGGGTCTAGAAGCTGGACCCGAACCCAGACCCAACCCTAATGAGCAATGGGATAGGTCAAGCCCCGCCTCATCCTTATGGGTCTCATCGGAGCTCCAGACCCATTGGGTCAAATGCCCAAGCCTAAGGATGAGTATAGAAATAACACAGTGGCCTTTGCCTACTTTGCTTAATTGTAGCATCTCTTGTTAGATTTTTTTACTAAAAGAGATATCGTAGTCCACTTCAGTGGTTTTGTAGTTAATAAAGTTATTGGCTAGTTTATAAATTGGACGTACCTTGCAGTCCAAAACACAAAATTAAAGAATGAAAAGAATTCCAACACTCTTTTATTTTACACATATTATCGTATTCACTTAGACAGGCTACTCACTTCATCCAACAACTATTATTCATATTACTTTTATTTTTTTAAAAGCTAAGAATGGCTGTTTATTATTTGGTGCAAAAGTTACATGATGGATTTATTTAGAAAAATTACTAACTTTGTAATACTTATTTTAGTATAGTTATATTGAGGATTATGGTGGGTTTATATAGTAAAAATCAATATTTTAAAATTGAAAGGAGATTTCATCTATTAAATTGTTGTATTTATAAGAAAATCAGGCACAAATAACTCCACTCTTTTAGTTTTTATCTAAATGGAAAAACATTTGATCATTCCTTGTAACTTATTTCTCTAAATTGGCCCTACTATTTTTTATTATTGCCTATTTTGTATATTCTATCTTGTAACCCACTCATCTAACCTATATACTTACACTATTAATTTTTTTTAATTTTCTTAATTATTGCCACAGTTATTGCATCAATATTATTTAAAATTATCAAATTACATGCCTATTTTTCTATACATATTTTCTTTTAATTTTTCTTAGTCATTTATAAGATAAATTGATGTAGGACAAATTAGAAATAAATTAGGGATTTTAATATTGATTTTAGGGATTTTAATAAATTAGAGATTTTGACTATTATTAGGGATTTTGACTTCCTAAATTGTGAGTAATCCTAATTTGAGTTATTTTCCTAATTAATAGTTTACTATTTTATTTAGGATTTAATTTTGGTATTTTCTAGTTAAATTAGGATTATGATTCTATTTCCTAATAGGATTTTATTTCCTAGTAGAACTAGGCTTTAAGGTCCTATAAATAGGAACCTTTAGTTATGTTATTTTTAGATTTGGTTGTTATTGTTTTTGATCTTTTAGTAAAAAGATTATTTCTCCCTCAATTTTCACTCTACTTCTTCCCCAAATTTCTTCTATTATTTTTCCCCTTTCCTCTGTCTACATCTCCCTCCCTTTCTCTTAACTTGAGGACCCCGTTCCTCATCAATTGGTATCAGAGCGTGGTTTTGATCCCCTCTTATACTATTTATCCTTTAATTTTGTTCAACCCATTAACCCTAAAATCTCCCACTACCATCAATTTACTTTGCCCCAATTTCATCTTCCATCACCCCTACAAAACAAAAACCAAAAAAAAAAAAAGTCACTCTTCACCGAAGTTACTGTTCACCGAACTTACTGTTCACCAGGTACTGTTCACGTGAGTTACTGTTCATCGTGGGTACTATTCATCGAAGTTACTGTTTACCGCGACACCATCATATTGTTCTTGTCAATATCTACAATGTGTTCTTCATTACAAACTTCAATACTCTCAATGATACAAGCCTCAGAAAATAGGACAAACGTCAGAATTGATGCTCTGGAGAGTAGAATGGATGCCATGGAAGATAAAATTGCAGAAATATTGATAACTATAAAAGCCTTACAAGCTTCCTTTCTTAAAATACAAGGCCGTAATTTGGAGTCCTCCACCAAACATCAGAATCAAGGGATTGTGGGTGCAACTCCTAAGAACCATGAAGTTGAGTGTGATGATTTTAGTGGAGATGAGGAAGCAAGTGATATTGATCTTGCAGATGAGCATGAATCTAACAGTTCTATTGAAGTCAAGGGCGAAACGAATTTGAAAAATGATGTAGAGCTTACATGTGAAGTTGAATCCATATGTGAAGAAGAATATCATGAAATCATTCAAGAAATTGGTTTCATAGGTTGTGAGTCATATTTGGATTCACCTACTTTTATTATTGGGTCAACGGTGACGTCTTCTACCAAGCCAACGGTCAAGTCTTCCATGGGGATTATTGTTTATCTACCAATATTGAAGGCTGCTGAAGCATCAATAATTTTTCTATTATGTGTGCTTCCAATATTGGACCGTCGTGAAGCGAAAATTTGGATTGACGACTTTCCAATGATTGTGCAAGATAAGACGTGGCGTTTCCTTGTGTATTGGCAATTTCCTCATTGACAACTCGCCAGGAGTCGAGTTTTTTTCAAGAGGGAGAGAATTGATGTAGGACAAATTAGGAATAAATTAGGAATTTTAATTTTGATTTTAGGGATTTTAATAAATTAGGGATTTTGACTATTATTAGGGATTTTGACTTCCTAAATTGGGAGTAATCCTAATTTGAGTTATTTTCCTAATTAATAGTTTACTATTTTATTTAGGATTTAATTTTGGTATTTTCTAGTTAAATTAGGATTATGATTCTATTTCCTAATAGGATTTTATTTCCTAGTAGAACTAGGCTTTAAGGTCCTATAAATAGGAACCTTTAGTTATGTTATTTTCAGACTTGGTTGTTATTGTTTTTTGATCTTTTAGTAAAAAGATTATTTCTCCCTCAATTTTCACTCTACTTCTTCCCCAAATTTCTTCTATTATTTCTCGCATTTCCTCTGTCTACATCCCCTCCCCCCTTTCTTTTAATTTGAGGAACCCCGTTCCTCATCATAAATATCTTTAAAATGGATAAGTTTTTAAATGAACCCCCGGCAAGGGCAAATTATGATTTTTAATTAGCCTCTGGTTACACATCTTTAAAGGACTCCTCTTAACTTAGATGATATAAAGGGTATAGTAGTAACTTTTTTCTTAAATAAATAAAAAAAAAAAGAACTATAGGAAATCTGTTTTTAAATTTTGAAAATGATATATGGTTAATATTGATTTAATTATATTGGTAAATGTGTATTTTTATAAAATAGAATTTTGAAAACACAAACAAAGAACACCCTTGCCAGTACTCAAAATCGAATATATATTTTTTTGTATGGGTTTTTGTTAGCAACAGATAATAAAAAGGATTCAAGTAGGTTTTCTAAATTGTATCAATATCAATAAGCTAGACCCATGCTTCGAGTTGTTTCATGCCATCAATAAACTCGTATACTCATGAAATCTGTTGGGTAGGCAGATTCACATCTCTTACAACCACTACAATCCTTTATTCTTGGAGTAGAAGCAATTTGCTTAGCTTTACATCCGTCCCAAGGCATCATTTCTAATACATATGTCAGATAGGAGTGGACACATTGTACACCTTATATATAAATCATAAATCTTTACTATCAAATGTTATTTGTTTGTGTTTTCAAAATTCTATGGTTTGAAAACGCATATTACTAAGGCATTTCGATATCAACCATATATTATTTTTAAAAATTAAAAAAATTAAAATTAACCATATATTATTTTCAAATTTTGAAAACAAAAACTCAAAATACTCAAACAAACAATACCAAACAAACCTCAGTATCAATAGACCATCATGTCCACCACCTCCTTGTCTAACCCTTCCCCTAAATCTACCACTAGTACCATCAACAATACCAAACATATCATCTAAGTAATTATATTCAGACCTATCAAAATTTTATTCAAATTTATACCCATTTATATTTCAGATTAAAAAAATAAAAAAATAAAAAGCTCACTTATTGTTAGATAGCCGTCATTAGTTTTTGTTTTTTTTCAAATGGATATTGGTTATATTTTCTACTAGGAAGTAATGTTTAACCTAATGTTGGGGCATATTTGATATGATTTCTAAAATGCATGGTAATAGATTATTATCATTAAACCTTAGAGAGTATAATATAACACCCCAAATTTTAATTCCAAAAAACTAATGGTATGGTTAGCAGGGATGGGCATAATCATCCGACATGACCTAATCGGGTCTATCCAATTCGAGTTGAGTTTAGTTCGTTCTAAGCACAAAATGTACCTAAAATGGGGTAGAAATGAGAAGACCATATGACTTTTGTGTATGGATCCAGCAGCAAGCTCAATGCTCGACCACGACCAACCGAAGGGAAGATTTTACAAAGGGTTAATTACATTTTCTCCCCAAGGGTACTGATAAAAACCGGCCATCCCTACGATTTCAAATATTATAAACTGACTGTGTCTATATACTGAAATTTTTAGTTGTCGTTAATATTTTTGACAAATCAACATCCAAAATAATCCAAAATAACCTAACCATGGTTAACCAAATTATATTAATAAATCATGATTTAAATAATGAATGTAATAATAATAATAATTTTTCTTTTTTCTTTTTCATTTCATTCATCTCTCCTGCTGTTATGTCGTCGTCTCTTATGCCTGTCATTACTTCATCTGCACACCACTACCAACATCACAAGAGCAACAACCAGCTCGAACCTAAATCATTACAATCGATTCAACAAAAAGCTCAATCACTTTGATCGAGAAAAGTCATTCTCTTGACCCAACAGTTAAGGGTGATAATCGTATCGTGTCGACCTATTTAATTATTCACGTCAAAATATGAAACTTAAACCCACCCGATTATTAAACGTGTTATCTATGTGTCGTAATCGTGTCATATTTAATTCGCATAATTTACTTAATTGTTTAGCTTAATTATACATAATATATTATATTCTCTATATTTAAATCAATTAAAATTATTTTTAAAATATAAACCATTATTAATATAAAATATTATTAAAATCATCATAATTTATTATTTTATAAATTAATTTATTTTATAGTATAAATATTTTAATTTTATAATATATATATTGTAAGTAGGTAATAATTTATATCATTGAATGAATTTACATATTAAAAATATAAAAAATATATTTAACTATTCCTGTCATTAAACGGATTGACGTGTTGAATACTTTCAACATTAACCCGATCTATTTATTAATCATATAACGCATTCTTATCGTATTGACATATCGTGAAAAAAATTGACACCCCTGCCAACAGCCATGTCTCACCTTATCATTCTTTAACCCATATCTCAAAACAAAAGCTTTCGAAGCTAATGAATGGCATATTTGGGGCTTTGAATAGTGGTTGTGACGTGGTGGTGGTCAGGCTGTTGTCTTATGGTGGCTATGGTTTGTTTGGATATCTTATTGGTGGTTTATAATCCAGTGATGGTGAGTGCTTATTGCTCGAGGGTTTCTTCTATGTTCGGTGGTGATTGGTTTTGTAGACGTTGGTGATGACTTTCAGAGATTTGGGTATTGTAGATGATTGAAGATTTGGGTTGTTTGGAGAGACATAGAGAAGAAGAGAAACGATACAAAAAGAATAGCATGACTTTTTGTTTTGCAGATTTGGGTTGTCGAGAGAAGAGAGAGAGTGGAAAGAGAATAGTGGTGACTTCTGGTTTTACAGATTTGAGTTATTACACAGTGAATAGGGGAGAGATAAGAAGAAAAATGGTGGACAGAAGGTAGAAATTTTACTATTTTGTTAAAGTTTAAATTATTTAATTATCTTATTAAAATTCTTTAAGGGCAATATAGAAAATTCATTGTTTACAAATTGCCAGCTCAACTTTCCAATACAATGAGGGGCAATTGGCAATATTTGGAACCCCAAGGATGATATTGCTTTAAATTGATACCAATTACTACAGGATAGACTTTCAGTGAACCTTTTATAAATTTTAAAGGTTCTGTACATATGACGAAATATTATTGGGCATTATGAAAGCCTTCCCCGCACGGGATTATTTTTCCCCTAAACCCTAACCCCAAATGTCAAAACCTGATTTTCAAATCCCTAACTCCCCCTCTACCTATCTGCGTTCCCGCGGCCCCAGCCCCACCGCTGGTAGCCTGGTCCGTTGCCGTCTACAATTCCACAGGCCCTCCGCACCGCTGGTCTGCGGCGTGCTGCCGTCTGCGATTCCGCCGCACGAGCGCTGCTCCGCTGGTCGGGTTTTGCTCACCCGATTTGCTGGTAAAGTTTTTTTTACTGTGATTTGCTGGTGTTAGGTGTCGTTAGTTTCTTATGATTCATGTTGCCTAATTTTGTGGACTCTATTGGTGGTGGCTTGTCTCACTAGTTTGTTTCGATCGGTGCTGTTGTGTTGCTGTTTTGGTTCTGTTGTATTGTACTTTGATTTTATGGCGGATGGTGGCGTTGGTGGCAGTGTCGGCTTATGGCTTTGTTAGGGCACTAGCAACTTCGGATTACGAATTTGTAGATTATGCAATTGGCAATTTTTTTCCTTTAATTTTATTTTTCAATTGATTTGTAGTTAGACAAGTTTTAATTTCAAAAGTGTTGATACAAGTGAACTGGAGTTTGGAGACGACTATGGGTTTCAGAGGTTTTGGGTTTGTATGCAGCGGAAGAATCTGAGAGTGTTGTTATTTATGCCCCCACTAAAAATTATGGCCCACTAAAAAAAGCCCGATAATAAGGGAAAATATTTATTTACTCCTTTCTCAACTTTCAATTTTCAGTCTAGCTTACAGTTTCTTTCATCTATCAAATAACAAGAAGAAAACTCATTCTTTAAAACATCAACCTAACTTTGTTCTGGAAAAGGAAACGAGTAACCATTTGAGGAGTAAGAGACTTGACCTCTGTTTCTGTTTTGTTTGGTTGGCTCTAACTATATATCTGCCAAAAAGCACGAGTCATTCTTGGTTTACCAAAATCTATTGATACCACTCACTGGCCTTGCAATTATTTCATAGAAAATAAAAGCATGGTACTGCATTCCTTCTGGCAGAACTCTGCTAATTGGAATGGCACTGCTTGATTCATGGTGTTTTTGAAACAATAATTTAATTAGAGCAAAACCATGTAGAAAAGGATTATTATCGTATTGGAATTTCAAAAATTATGCAAAATGAATTCTGAATTTATGCGTGTTGATGTTTTTAAAGAATGAGTTTTCTTGTTATCTACTAAAAGAAAATAAAAGCTGAACATGGAAGAAAGAATGTATTATTATTATTATTATTATTATTATTACATTTTCATCCTTTATATGGGGCTGATCAATAAATTTAGTGGGGCTTAAATAATAACAGCTAGAATCTGATTTTTGTAATAAAGATTTCCTTTAGTATTTTGGACCCCGATCAACCGATGAGACTCGACTCGACTCAAGCCTGGTACCATCCGTTTTGCACAAATTTTTACCGAGCTTGGGTAAATTTGTTCTTGGCCAAATAGGTATCGTGTGTGGTCGGTTGGGTCCGGACCCAACTCGATTTGAAAGATGCCCACCCCTAATCGCTAGGGAGGTTTTTGAATATTTTTGAAACATAAGAAGGAAATAAAGGGCCTTTTTTATGTGGTTTTGTTGTTTTAACCATTTTTATTTTGGTTTAGGTACATGAGAATTTGTGTAGAAGTTGTTTGCTTGGTCATTTTTGTTTTAAAACAAAGAAAATACAAAACTCCAGTACAAAACATATAAAACATTGTTTTCAAAAAAAAATGAAAACAAGAAAAAGTTATTTTCTCGCTTCTCTTAGTCTACTTAATTTTTCTTTTCTTCATTTTTTTTTTCAAATAATTTTTATTTTGTCATTACAGATTATATTACTCAATAAATGTTATATTTTAAATTTTTTATAATATTTAGAAATGAAAATTATTTTTTTAAATTATAATTCATTTAAAGTGAAAACTTCAGATACACATAATCAAATATATTTTCATACAATTTAGATCTCTTGTAGAACGTGTAAGCATATCTCACATTCTCATATTTAATTAGAAAGTTCAGAAAAAACATATAATACATAATTGAACGGGCCCAAAACAATAACAAAAATTTAAGGGGTATTAGAAACTAGATCCAAATTATACTAGCTCGAGAATCGGGTTCATGTTATAACCATTGGATATGTTGGTCTTGAGTCTTGATTGGTTTTGGACCTTGACTGTCTCAAAGCTGTAACCAACCAGTTTTTTTCCTCTTACATCTCTGCCCTTCAATTGAAAATCATTCCTGATATCTAAATGAGTTTCATTTCTTCTACAATTACTTGCTTTACTTTAAGTTACATAGAAGCATCAATTTTTATTAGTAAATGATTTCTTAGATTTGACTAATTGTTTCTTAGTTTTTCGTAAAGGCAGGGACTAGGAGAAGCTTTGATTGAAATTGGAAGTGCTTTTGTAACAAACTGTTTTAAGTGCTTTGAAGTAGTCTAATAAAGCAATTAAAACTAAGCTTTTGTCAATGAGTATCTATGAATTGCATTTTTCTTTAGAAAAATTTGCTGAAAAATTGGAGTAGAAAGGTGTTTAATTGTTTAAAAGCTCTTTTAATGGTGTGAAAAGCTCTTCGAAGCAGGCAGGCTGTTAAGCTTGAATGAAGCTTTTTGCTGTTTTATTTTGAGCTGCTGACTGCTGTTCAATTTTGGCTTGGAATTAAACTTAAATATGGATTTAGAAGTCATCCAAGTTGCAAAATTTATAAAATTTTCAATTGATTAACGGGTCTGTTCGTAGAATGCTTGAAGATGTTCGTTTTCGCATCTCTTGCTTCATGGCAAAGGTGAAAAGTGCTTGCGTTAATTGTTTTTGACCATGTAGAGTTTGATGCTATATGATCGTTTTTTTATTTTGTTTTAAAAAAAGAAAATAATATTAATGATCAGAGAGCTTTATACTTTATCAAATTTGTATAAATGATAAATAATCACAAAAGATCCTATTTTTGTTCTTTTATTGTTTCTTCTTCCCCTCATGTTATTTCCAATCATCTACTCACATATAAGCCCTCAGGAAACTTTTGTGGTCTTGTATTCTAGGGGTGGGCATCTGTCATGTTGGGTTGGGTTGGGTTTGCGTTCTAGGGTGGGCATCTGATGAAACTATGGAAAATGCTTTCAAACAGTTAAACATCCTTCTGCTCCAATTTTCTAGCATTTTTTTTTTCTAAAGAAAAAGGCAGTTTATATATACTCATTGGCAAAAGCTTGCTTTAATTGTTTTGTTTGACTATTCAAAACTCTTAAAATTGTTTACTGCAAAAACATTTCCAAGTTCAACCGAAGCTTCTCCAAGTCCCTGTTTTTACGAAAAACTAAGGAGCAATTGAATCTAACAAATTATATGCTAATAAAAATTGATACTTCTATCATGCAACTTAAAGTGAAGCAATCAACTATAGAAGAAAGGAAACTCACCTAGATATCAAAAATGATTTTCAATTGAAGGGCAGAGATGTGAGGGGAAAAAAACTAGTTAGTTACGGTTTTGAGGTGGTCAAGGTTTAAGGCTAGTCAAGACTCAAGATCATATACAGTGGTTATGGCACAAACTCAATTTCTTTCTTTTTTTAGTTTGAGTTAGTGTAATTTGGGTCTCTTTTACTACCTTTTAAGTTTTTGTAATTGTTTTATTTCCTTCCTATGATTCAAAAATAGTAAAAAGAGCTCCCCAACCAATATATTCCAAATGGATCCCAGTAGGACACACTTGAGTAAAAGGTTTTCTCTTGTCCTTATAAACCAAAAAAACTTCCTCAGCAACCATCCTAGGACTTAAATGCATGGCGTTACTCCAATATCAATTGTTAAGCACTTACCACAAGGCAAGCGATACTTGCTATCTTATTGCTCGGACCTTGCTTCTCAAGATAAAGTTTGCTTCCTTCTATTTAGTCACAAGGTTCTGTTCATTCACATTTCAATTTTTTTTGCAGGGAGTTATCTCTTATCCTCATAGCGTTATAAGTCAACTCAAATTGTAAAAAAGATGTTCTTCCACATAGTATTGGAGAGAAACATGCAACTACACCCACGGCACTTTGGTCGCAACCTTCGTGAACACCTCATATCCAAACTCATGAAAGATGTTGAGGGCACTTGCAGGTGATATCAATTAATTGATTTATTGATTTTCTTTCCCTTTCTTCTCAATTTTAACAAAAACAAACCAAAAGACAGAAAGAAATGGTTTTTATTGATAAATGACTTATTGAGGAATTCTATAGTGGTCGACATGGATTTGTGGTAGCTATAACGGGTGTAGACAGCATTGGGAAAGGGCTGATTCGAGATGGGACAGGATTTGTGACGTTTCCAGTTAAGTACCAGTGTGTTGTGTTTAGACCCTTTAAAGGTGAAATCCTAGAAGCTGTTGTTACTATGGTAAACAAGGTGGGTCATAACTCTCTTTGATGAACCAATCAGGTTGTTTGTTTTAATATCTGTGATGCTATTTTAGATGTGATTTTTTTTGGAATGTTTGTAGTCTATATAACTCTTTGTGGAACTTTGACAGATGGGATTTTTTGCTGAAGCTGGACCTGTGCAAATCTTTGTTTCTAATCATGTAAGTTTCCTTTTTCAACTTGAGGATTGGCCTGCTCTTCTTATACTATGATATGACATCTTTTAATTGCTTTTGAGTTTTCTGCTTTACATTAAAACCTTGCTTTGTGGTGATGTTTGCATATCCCATATTTTGTTTTATGTGGAACCTTCTTCTGACATAGAAAATTAAATTATTGTTCTTAGAAACCAATTTTTGAATTATGTATATTAGTACTTTGGAAGTAAGAACTGTTGCTTTGATATAGTATTGGCAACTAGAAGAGCTTTCTTAATTTTAAAGGTTTCTTTCAACTGTCATAGTTATTTGGTAGCTGTTAACAAAGAGTTTTTTAATTCTTAAGAAGCTCATGTAGGCCCTATTTGGTGTAGCTTTTATGGTTGCAGCTTTTGTAATTATCTGGCCACAACGTTGTCTGCATTGGTGAAAAAATTATTTGTCACCAGTTAGATCTTTGCGTTAGTTTCATGTGTTCTTGGTGTGATAGTAAAGTTCCTACATCATTTTAAATGTGTAGCTACTGCATTGGGTTTTATTTCATTGATTTTAAAGCTTTATGGTTTCTGTTTTGCTTTTTCTTTGAATTTTTTATGTGAATGCTTGAAAGACTATATTGTTCTCATCCCATGATCTATATTAACAGCATGATTATGTATTTTAGTTGATACCGGATGATATGGAGTTCCAGTCTGGAGATATGCCAAATTATACGACTTCAGATGGATCAGTATGCTTCAGTTTCAATTTACTTCCTACAGAAATTGATTGATGATTTTCTAGTTTTCCTCTTCGAAGCTTGAAATTGGTTTCTTGGAATTCTTGCAGGTTAAGATTCAAAAGGACAGTGAAGTGCGATTAAAGATAATTGGGACTCGTGTAGATGCTACTGAAATTGTAAGCACTTAATCTAATGTTCCTTAATCATTTGAAGCCTTGAGTAGTAGCTTTCCTATACCAATCATTGCTTCACCTAGATGTATTATTTAGAATTAGAATCTTCAGCACAAACATAATATACACTGGCTTCTTGTAGTAATGCTAATTCCTTAGATGCGCTTAATATTTTGAAACTATAACTTTTAAATGTAGTGTATTTTGGTTGTGATGTCGTCATGATTGTTTTTAATGCTCTATTTTTAGATGGGATATATATTCATGGATTTTTGGAAGGTTTAATCATGGGCCAGTCTTGTGTGATGCTTTACACATGGTTACCTTGTAGTGGGATTTGATTAAATTGTATTTCAAACTCACTGATTACGTAGTTTTCTTCTGCATATTATTTTGATGTATCTGGTTAGCTTTGTATGCAGAAATTATCTAATATTTATATACCCTCAAAGATATGATTGCCTGTTTTATTGAACTTTGCTTCTGTATACTTGCACGGATGCAGAAATGATATAAAAATTTCTGCGTGCTTCTCATCTTTTTTTTTTTTTTTTTGGCTCCTTTTTCAGTTTTGCATTGGCACCATAAAGGATGATTTCTTGGGAGTGATTAACGATCCTACAACACTTTAGTGAAGCTGTGACTAAGATATTACTAGCACGGGAGTTACTGCTTTCTTTGTTATCTCGTGTTTCTTGTTGTATAATTTTTTATTGGCTTTACCATTGCCGTGGAAGCAATTTTAATAGGACCTACTGTGAGGAAGTTTTTGCTTATAGAATCAAAAAACATTGATGTTAACATTAATATTTATTGAAATGTGTGTTTATGTTTGCTATTTCCGTTCCTTTCTTTCTATTTTATCCGCTTTCTCTTGTATTTAGTTGGGATTTGAGTCTTCACATGTTATGGGTTATCTTAATAAATTTTTTTGTGATATTTACTTGAGGTGAACTCCTGGAACGGCATTGATGTAAGAAAGAAAAAGGAGAAATAGTTCGGGTAGAGAAGGGAAATCTGATGATGGAAAGGTTCCGGTAACCGCCACATGTTTGCTTTTGATGAACAGTTTGGGTGCAGAATAAAAAAGATTGGACAAACTTGAACAGAAGTAGTGCTGTCGGTATTGTTTAACTTCTTCTTGTTCTCTTGAACGAAAGTAGTAATGCTAGTGTCGACCCAAACATGACTCATCCAAATCTCCGATGGGACAAACACGATGCCAATAAATGAAAGGATTTGGATTGTCCTGCTACCTAGGCAAGTAACTGACCAGGCTGGAAATGAATCAAGAAGCTATTGAGTACGAGTCAAATTTATTACCAACGAGAACTCCCGCAAGCTTGTCTTAGCGTAGGCGTTATTGAGAGGAGAGACAAGGCCAGACAAGGCCAAGTGTGGAGACACTGTTAGCAAGAATGTTGGAAGCTGGCTTACCATGGTCTCAAAGAAATCTTGCTCAAACGGCCTTGGGTTTCTGGTCCATTACATCACTCTGTTCATGTATAAGTGAAGAGGAACAAGAGTCCTTGAATTAAAAGAAAGAGAGTGAGACGTGGATTAAAAAAATGAGAGAAATAATATAACAAAATTTGAAGAGAAATAGAGTGAAATTAAAGGAGAAATAATAATCTTTTTATTAAACGATAAAAAAATTAATAATCAAGTCTAAAAAAATAACATGACTAAATGCCCTTATTTATAAGATATTAAAATAAAGTTCTACTAGGAAACAACATCACATTAGAAAACAGAATTCTAGCCCTAGTTTAATTAGAAAAATGTCAAAAATAAATGCTACGAAATATAAGAAACTATTAATTAGGAAAACAACTCTATTAGGAGATCTCCCAATTCAGGAAGTCTAAATCCCTAATAATAATCAAAATTCCTAATTTATTAAAATCTTTAATTTTATTCTAAATTATAATCTAATTAATCCTACATTAATTAAGCCCCTTTTGAAAAACTCAACTTTTGACTAGATTGCTAGAAAGAAACTTCATCAAAGTGCGTTAGGTGGAAGTGCCAAACAAACAATGAAACGTCCAAGTATATCACAAGCATAGCATGTAGTCTTGAAGGCCTTGGACAAAATTATATGCCCTGCAAGCATAAAACAAGAAAGCATTTGAGACTTGGAATGGCCTCAGTAAGCACACAAATCTACCTCTTTAGCTATTGAACTAAAAGTCAATTCCATAGGCATATGAGGTAAAGAAGCATGCAGTTTAAGCCTAGAGATGGGTATAGGTTGAAGAAGCAAGGTTAAAGAGCTATGGTTACTTGACATTTGGGTAGTGGGTTTAACGGGCTTTAAAGTAATGTTCGTATCGTTGTGAGAAAACCACGACTGGTAACATTCATGTCATAAAGCCAAGGTTGTCCAAGAAGAACATAAGCTACATCCATATGATCAACATCACAATATATGTTGGCATGATGAACACCTTTCATTGACATCGAAAGAAGTTTTATCAATCCAAGCTACCTTAAAAGGATGAAGGTGATGTTCAGTTGTAAGTCGTAGCCTAGAAATCGCGAATTTAGAAACCATATTCATAGCACTTCCACTATCAATAAGTAACTTACAAACCCTTCCCTTATAAGGAATGAAAGTGTGAAAAACATTATAATGTCTCCAATCTTCACTTTTAGGCATAGCTAAGATATTTCTCACAACACTAACTTGAGGCATATCATATAATCCCAAATCTTTATCAGTAGCTTCTAAAGGTTCAAGAACATATCCTATATGTGGTTCATGTTTTTCTCCTAACACTAAAGTGTGATGGCGACAACGAGAAGCAATATGACCTTTAGTATGACAATGGTGACACACAATTTGGAAACTACTAAGATAAGAATTGGAATTGGCAAATGACCTTTCCCTCTTTGTGTTCGCTAGGGAAGTTTTGGGTTAGGAAAAAGTGTTTGAGTTCTCAAAGGATCCTGATGGAAGTGTTTGTGTAGGATTTTGCCTAGTGTTAGAATATTGAAGAAAATGTTCTACATTTGTGGCTTTGAGTAAGCTTTATCTAAAGTTTTTGGGCCATGTAAATTAACTAGTCATTGGATATCAAAGCAAAGCCCATAGATAAACCTAGACCTAGTGATTCATCCTCTCCAAAAATCCTACTCTTAACTATAAGATCAGTGAACTTATGTAGGTAAACAATGACATGACCCTTGTTTAAGATTGGACATTTGTGAAAGCAATTGGGCTTTGTAAGTAAGGGGTATATACTTTCTATGTAACCTAGACTTCATGTCATCCCAAGAGTTTTCTTGTCACGTTTTACCTCTCGCTATACAATTTGCTATTGTTGTTTTGCAAGCCCAACTAACTTAAGTTTGGCAAGACAAATTTGTAACTCATCTGATATGTTAAACCACCCAAAATATTCCTTTATAGCAACTATCCAATCTAAGAATGGATTGGGATTCATCCTACCATCAAATTCAGGGATATCATGTTTAACATACTTAGTGACGTTGCCATATTCAACTTTTAATGTTTTACCACTATGCTTAGCATATTTACGACCACCCTCCTCACTACTTTCGACTTTTTCAAAATCAAATTCTAACTTAGGGATACTTATTTTCACCCCATAAGAGTTCTCTCTTTTTTTGGAGTTGTACATAAAATCCCTTTATCCTTTTGATCCCTATGCTTAGTAGATGACTCCACTTTACGATCTTGTTTGTGAGACAACAAGCTTGTAAGGCTTTCATGAATTCTAGTAATTCTGTCATCTGAGTGTTTATCCTAGTTTCCATGGTGTCTACACTTGTGTTTTTTGTCTACCTTGTGTTTGTTGTTTGACAATACCAACCAATTGTTAAAGTGTTTCAGGTTGTTGGACTGAAGGTTCAGATGTTTTAGGGCGCGTTTGGTAACCAGGCCAGGGGTGGGATTGGACTATCATTTGGGACTAATAGTGCTAATCTGTTGTTTGGACAAGTTATTGAGAATGGGATTGGATTAAAATAGGGACCACATTTTTTTGTCTTTTGGGCCAGTCATGGGACAAGGAGTCCCATATGAAAGCATGGGACAAAAAGTTCCAAGATTGGAACAAGCATTTAAATTTTAAAAATAATAAAATAAATTATTTATAAAATATTTTAAAATAAATATTAGTGTAATAATATCAAAATAACCCATAAAAAATTTAATATTATTCTGAAATTATTAATTATGTAAGAAAATTAAAAATAAATTATAAATTATAAAAAGCAAAATAATATAAATTTCTTAATTAAAATAATATTATATTTTAAAATTAATATGATTTTAAAACGTCATATTATTAATTTTTTAAAAAATATTTTGTAATATTATTAAAATCATCAAATATATAAGCTTTATTTTTTTAATCATATATTACAATATAATAATTTTAAATAAAGAATTTATTAGTAAGAAATTAATATTTTTTAAAATACTATACATTTATTTTTTTAAATAGATTTTACAATATTATTAAAATAATCAAATATGCAACTTATATATTTCTAATTTTATAGTACATTATAATATATTTAATAAATAATTTGTTATTTTATATTAATATTTTCTTAATTTTATTAAAATAAATATTGATTAATTAATTAATAAATTATGCTAATAATACAAACAAGAATTATATAATTAATAATAAATTATTCTTGAACATAAAATATATCATTGTAATAATTAATAATTTTTAAATGAATTATAAATTTTGATTACATTTATATATTTAATTATTTTATCCCAAATTCATCCTGATTATTTAATTTCAAATTAATGTAACAATAATATAACAAATAAGCAATAACATTACTATATTTAATAATAATAAATAAATATAATTTTAAAATATATTTAAATTTTTAATTAGTTCTTTCTAATATTAATCTTGATTTTTTATAATAATTAAAAAATAATCCCAAATATTAAATTCAAGTTTATAATTTATATAATAATTTATTCATAATGTAATGCAAAATAATATTATGTTTATAAAAATATTAATAGTATTTAAATATTGTTAATCTAAATATTAAATTAAATGATATTCAAATTAAACTTGAATAAAATTAAATTAATTTATATTTAGAAATTGATTTCTTAAAAATTTAATACATATTAATATAGTCCAGTCTCGTACTACACCAAACATAAGACAGCATTATTTATAGTCCAGTCCAATCTAATCCAGTCCTAATCCTAATCTCAATCTTAGTCCAATCCAATCCAATCCAGACTCCCAAACGTGCCCTTAGGGTCTTCAACTTGGGATAGATTTTGGTTTTTCCTATTTCTAGTCATTATAATAGGAAAAATTTAGGCCAAATTCATGCAAAATTACTAAAATACATGCAAAAACAGCAATTAGCACAAAAGCTAGAAGGCAGAATGGTTAAACCATATTATGCGCCTCAAGTTGGTTAGATGGTCATCGAAATGTGTCCAAGTGGTAGATCGGTGGCTAGTGAATGGTAACTCTGGCCATGAATAGTAATCCTGATGATGAACAGTAACTCTGATGTGATTAGTAATGCCAAAGCAGTAACTTTATTGTAAATAGTGATTTCAGAATAAAGGTTTTGTGTTTTAAGGTTTATGGCAATTTGTAATGGTTTTGTGAAATCGGTGTTAGGCTCTGATATCAATTGATAAGGAACGAGGTTCCTCGAATTAAATGAAAGGGAGGGAGATGTAGATAAAGAAAATTAGAGAAAGAACATAAGAAATTTGAGGAGAAATAGAGTGAAATTGAGAGAAAAATAATAATCTTTTTACTAAAAGATTTTAAGAAAAGCCAATAACAACAAAGTATCAAAAATTAATATAACTAAAAGCTCCTATTTATAGGACGTTAAAATATAGTTCTACTAGGAACCAAAATCTCATTAGGAAATAAAAGCTCAATCCTATTATAATTAGAAATTACTAAAAATATATATTATGAAATATAGGAAACTATTAATTAGGAAAGCAATCCAATTATGAGATCTCCCAATTTAGGATGTCAAAATCTTAATAATAGTCAAAATACCTAGTTTATTAAAATCCCTAAATCAAATTAAACTTCCTAATTTTATTCCTAATTATATTCTAATAAGTCCTACATCAATAAGTTAGTCCTTTACAATTTGTTAGATATTGCTTTGCGCATCATGATTGTAGCTTGGTTTTTGTTTATCTATGTTTTCTTTGGTTTAATTTGTAACAGTAGCATGTTTATAGCATTTTGTTGTCTACTACCTAAATTAGTTGATAAAAATGATATGTTATTAAATATTATTTTATTGTAGTTAGTGACTCTACTTTTTGGCTTGCTGATTTTATAAAATAGATGATGATATTGTTGAAAATGTCAAATTAAACTACTCATGTTGATTGCTTCATTGTTCAACTCATTTTTATAAGAATTTGCATTGAACTTAGTGACTGAAGCTGCTGCATCTAGACTACATATTGGAAATAAACATCCCTAGGGCTAGGACAAACATGTCTGCCTTATAAAGAATGGCTTATTAGTTTCACCATGGTCATAGAATCGGTGACTACTATTATCGTTGTCCTTGATTAGCATAAGCATCTTAAAAGTTTAATTTTTGGGATGCCACTTTCCAGGGTAGGCTAGTTGGACTAGTATCAATGTATGCTTTATGAAAGTTGTTTGAGGCAATAACTTTTTTATATTGTAGTCATCATGGCTTTCCATCACTATTTAACAGCTGGCGATGTATCTTTTCTAGATATTCAGGTACTGTTCTTAATCTTGCCCAGGCATTCTTGTCATGGTGAAAACAAGATTGGAAGTTGTTACATAACATTGGAATGGTAGTGATACTAGGCTTGGTCAACTTGGACTTTTCATATAAGAATCTAGGTACCTACACTATTGCTAAATAGATCTAGTACTATCATTTCATTTATTGTTCACTAGTACAAATATTTGTCATGCTCAAATACTTCATATTTTATTTTTTATTTCTAGTTTCATTTGTTGCTACGCTTATATATATATATATATATATATAGAGAGAGAGAGAGAGAGAGAGAGACACACACACACACACATACAGAGCAAACCTAGCAATTGTGCTTATTTTTGTAATGAGCTTTGGATCTCTAATAGCAAGCCAGAAGCAACAAAGGTTGTAGGAGATTGGTATTCCTTATCTCAACTTGGAAAAGAGGTGTTGCTCTCATGTTTTTTTTTTGGATTTGTGGTAAGATACTAGAAATCAAGCTACCCTAACAAGATGAAGAATCTTGATGCACAAGAAACTCAGCTCGTGCTTCTTGCTCAGGTAAGGGAAACATATGCTTCTTCAGGTCTAAGAGCAGTGGCAAAGAAGTGGAATTGAGATTTAAGAATGATGATAACTTCGTTGACATCACCAACCTTGCAAAAGAGACCTTGATCTTACCTTGCTTGAGTATTTTGCACCTTCTAGTGATGTAAGAATATATACATTGATTTTGATGAAGACTAGCATCGTAGTGGTTTTGGTTTTATAAACTTTGTCAATTGTAAAGAAGGAAGCTTCTCAAAGTGTTGGGAGTTCAACCAAAATCCCATATTGGTTAGATATGGGGGGAATCATAGGCATATAAGTATGAACAAGATCTCCATTAGTAAGAGGTCTTTTAGGTAGAATCCAAAAGTAAATCCATGTGGGCTTAGGCCTAAAGTGGACTATATCATACCAATGTGGAGTTTTATGTGGTCCATAGTTCTAACAAATGGTATCAGAGTCGAAGTCCAGACTTAGCTAGGAGAATACGTGGAGGAAATTTTTAGAGTGTCAAACAAAAGTTGATGGGCCTAGTTATGCCAAAACTAAGGTAGTGGACCCTGACTCTTGGTTAAAGCTCACAACTGGATCCATGGTTAAGCTTTATTGGAGCAAGTGGTGTGCTAGTAGATGCTTCATGTTCGTGTCCCGACCCCAACATGATAAAGAGGATTTGACCTGGATAGAGTAGCTCTCAAGGTAGCAAAACTCCATGGAGCAGATCGATGGATGGTCATTTGAAGGGAGGCCCAGAAAAATAGCATAATGATGTGGCCCTTTGTTAGAGGGGGGGATTGTTAGGAGTGCAACAAAAGTCTCATATTGGCTAGACATAGGGAGGATCATGGGCATATAAGTATGGACAAGATCTCTATTGATATGAGGCCTTCTGGGTAGAATCCAAAAACAAATCCATAAGGGCTTAGGCCAAAAGTGGACAATATTATACCGATGTAGAATTTTGTGTGATCCATACTTCGAACACAAATAGCTACTAATTGTGAAAAGTATGGTTGTAAAAATCTCATCCTCAAGTTGAATGGACTACAACATGGATGACCTAGATTGTTTTATTTATTCATGTATTCATGTGTCACGTGTTAATTTTGGCTACTATGATCCTTTTGAAAGTTTCTACAGATCTTTCTACGCATAGAGAATATATGGCTTTCCTATAACTATTTTGTATTAAGATGATTTAAATTATGCATTAGGTACCCCAGTTTCAGTATTGCTCGATCTATTCTATTGGAATCAACTGAATGACATTGGAAATGGTTTGCAATCATGCCATTTCTGTTTTACCAAATTCATTTGATTTTACGCAGCCGTGGCAGGGTAGTTTATATTAGAATCTATCTGTAAGCGCATGCTTGTAATAAAGATGAACTTGAAGATTTTATTTCTCAGCTTTTGCCAACATGTTTGAGGGTTTTTGAATTGCAGACCCCATTTTGTTAAATATGCTTTTCTTATTACTTGCTGATTCAAATCTTCATCTCATTGCAGACATGTTAAATCATTTTTGCATCTACATGAAAGTTACACATGGTCTTAGAAGATCAGAAACTCAAGAAGTCAAAGTTTTCAATCGATTGCAGACCATTTGGCAGCTTGCGCTTTTATTCATCCAAGCCAAACACAAAAGATCAGGGACTATCCCTTATGAAACAGACAACTAGACAGACTTTTTCCATGATTCATTTTCAATGGGAATAGATGGGACAAGAAGTAGAAACACGTAGAGGTGAGACAAACCCTGTAGAAGCAATGAGATAGGAGTTAGTTGAAGGACTAATCATAAAAGATGAAGAGAAAGCATACTCCGACATCAGTTTGAAGTGTCCTGAATCATTGGGAAGTCTAATGTATGGCACAAAAGGTGATTCCCTAAACCAAGAATCTGCCATTACTGGTTGTGCTAGCCAACTTTTTGCTCTATTTTGAACAATGACTCAGTAGATGAAAGGCATGAGGCCGTCCATGTGTGAATGTGTGTGTGGGAGAGAGAAAAGAGAGACTTTAGCAACCCAGAGAGATGTTTGTGAGAAGATAATATTGGTAAGGATTTGGTAATATATCGTTTTCTCCCTGCCTAGAATGGGAGCTCACTCCAACTAAAGGCACATTTTAAACTCCTCACTAGTCACCAAACCTCATCATTCAGGCCACTTTAAACGTTAAAGTGTAAGTTAGTGATATTTCATTTTCCTGTTCAATTTTGGACTTTCTGCAAATAATTATCTGGATGCCTACAGAAGGAAGGTCCTAGGAAGCACTGTGTAAGGTAAATCCACTAATGTCATAAAGCGTGTTATAAGGAGTTAACAAGAGTCAAATTCTTATTGAATTATAGAATTAAAAAACTGAACTGAATAATATATATAGTTTTTGACACAAACCTAGCCAAGGTGAATATAAAAAATAAAAAATAAAGAGTGGAATGCTTTGTTGAGTGCTTTTTTACAAATAAAACTTCAATAAGGATATTAAATTAAAATTTGTCTCCTTGTTTTTCTACACTTTGGTTGTAAGAAAACAAGAGGATAATTAAAGTCCTTCAACCACAAGCCAATTTAGTAAGATTCATTATTGACTCTAAATAATTGAAAACTAGGCAGCCAATTGAATATATCTTTTATTCCAACAACCACATGGATACACTAGTGTACGTAATGTACACATAATTTTTTTTTTTTCCGAAATTGAATTCTAGTGATATGAAAATAAAGCATGAGCCAGACATGATCTTCGAAGCTAGAATAAAATATGATTAAATTACTTTAAACACATCAATTAAACTACATTAGGCGTGTTTGCTCCGTCGGAGAATAGGTAATACTAGATTATATATCTATGTCCTACTCCAAGAGTTCGGTGATCGATAACGTTACTAGGCTAGCAAAGTTGTCGATTAAATCCAATGTATACTTTGCACCGATATTTTGAGATTTGGGTTAATTAACATTTCTTGCGTCGAAGCTAATGTTTTGATCTCCAAACTTATTAAAAATTAACATCAAAACTGTTTTTTGTTTAACACGCCTCTTTTTTTTTTTTTTTTGAAAGAAAAAGACTGCAAAATTATAATTAAGTACAACAATTTCAATTAATTTAAATATTTTTCACTTTACATCTGCTTGTGTATCAATCTTTCTTTCATCATGGATTAATCTACATTTGGTAATTGTAATTTTTTTCTTAGAGAAAAGTCAATTAAGTTCAATAAAATTTCATGATTATGAAAATAATTTTATATATCATAAACAAATTAATGATAATGAGGATCAATTAACATAATTTCTCATTTTCTCAATGAAAAAATAAATTCTGAAAATCTTTGCCTCTAGAATTCTAGATTAGTTAAGAAAAGAAATATTTGTTGGGAAAGTTTATAGTAAATTTAAATAATATAATCAAACAACAACATATTGAAGAAATAATAAAATATAAATTAGATTATTATAACGATATATTAAATAATAAGAACAAGTAAGGAGATAGAGTAAGAAATATGTGGCCTGAGCACTTGGGAGGCATATCAAAGGCATTGTCTTAAAGCCAAAAAGTCCTCCCCTCGTGCGGGTCATATCGGTACTCAAGGGTTCCAAGATACAACCCAATGCTCACAGCCTATCTTCTCAATGAGCACGATCACCGGAGGAAAATAACCTGTCTTCATGTGTCACCATTGCTCAAAATCATAAAATACTCAAAATATATCATGTCGATGTTAGAACCTTTGAGACTCTTTTATATAGTAGTCTCTTAGCCAAGTAAGTTATAAATTAAATTTCTTATAACTCCTAAGCCATAATGTTCTTAATAAAAACATGAACGTTACAAACAATAAGTGTCGTAACTCATGTTTTTATTATACTTGTAACGTATTGAAATTAATCTCAAAATAAATTTTGTAACTTATGATGTAAATGTTTGTTTTAAACCTTTTATCTCCAACAGTCCCCCACAAAAGGTTTCAAACTTTAAAACTTTATAAAATAAAATATTAAGATAAAAATACTCATAAAATAAAAAATAAAAATAAAGAGCAACCTTCTATTATGTAATGGGTATAGGTACCTTTTGGGTTTAAACCTACACTTAGTATTGATAGTATCTGTTTGAGAAACCTGAGTAAACAAAGTCTTGAACTCAATTTCTTGACCAAACTTCAAACTATCACACATATAATATCGATGAAGACATGGTTTTGGCTGGTTAACGCTATTAATGGCCATGCGCTTAATCTTGATTCTCATGAGAGTTTTAGAAAACAGCCCAATTCTCACAGTCGCGGCCCTCACGACGCTCTCACTTAGGTGAGTCTTTAAAAGGTATATGTGACCTATACCTCGCAAGAGTATCTAATCTTTGGACTCATTCAGGATAAATATGTTGACCCAGGTATGGCAACCCAAGAGGGGGGGTGAATTGGGTTTTTATTTATCAATACGGAATTAGAAAACTTTTCTTGAAAGATCAAAATTATTTAACTCTTTCTTTGAGAATAAAGGTGAAGAAGATGAAAATAGAATGCAATCAAGAGAATAGCAATAAAGAACAATCACAAGTGCAAGTAAATGTAAAGAGCATAGGGATAGAGAGAGTGCAAACTCAATTACGTGGTTCGGCAAACCTTGCCTACGTCCACGGGCTCCTAGCTCCACGAGCTAAGCTTTCCACTAAGTTGTAGAAATCTTTACAACTTGCTTGATGAACAACCTCACCAAGACTTTTTCTTCCAACCCTTGATAACACCACACCAAGAGTTCTTCTTGATGAACAACCTCACCAAGGCAACTTCCTTCAACTCTTGATAACACCACACCAAGAGTTCTTCTTGATGAACAACCTCACCAAGGCAACTTCCTTCAACCCTTGATAACACCGCACCAAGAGTTCTTCTTGATGAACAACCTCACCAAGGCAACTTCCTTCAACTCTTGATAACACACAACAAGAGTTCTCTCAAGGATAACTATTATCCTTTACAATAATATCTCACTCTCACCACACTACAAGAACAAAGATAATTTTTACAACAAAAGTATAACTCTCTTCAAAGAGTAGATAAATAATATAAAAGCTCTCTAGACTTGATATTTCTCTTGCTTTTTGATTGATAAAATGCTTCTCTTGCACTTGTTGAATGCATGGGAGAATGGCTCCTTTTATAGGCAAATGAGATGAACTTAATCAAGTGAAGACACCATCTCCAAAATTTCTGCCCACCATAAAAACCGTAATCTTGTCTGCCATTTTTGTCAATGTTCCGTTTGAAATTTGAAAATCTGTAAAACATAAAAGATCTGCACATTTGAAGAAGCTTTCCAACGCATCAAGAATCAAGTCATTTGGATATCCAGAGCTCAAGATATGAGACAAAACACCCATTCGCGTGCAGCAAGGACTTGATTTTTCTTCCAATGTGTCTGTCCACTAGTTGAAGCATACTTCTGTCAGCTGTCGCATTTGAAATTTGAAGTCTACTCGACATGAAAGATCTGCATATTTGAATAATATTTTCAAAACATTAAGAATCAAAGCATTTGGATATCTCTATCTTAAGATATGCCAAAACACCATTCGGTGCTCATGTGAGTTGATTTTTCTTCTTTGTGTCAGTCCACCGAATTGCATGTCAATTATGTCGGCCTTCTGTTTGAAATTGGAATTTTTTCAAAACATATGAAATGTTCCTCATTAAGTCATCTTTCCAATGCCACAAGAATCAAGTCATTTTGATTTTTCTAGCTCAAGATATGACCAAAGGAGTATTCGGTGCTCATGTCAGCTGCTTCCATTTGTCTTTCAACTTGCATGATGATTTGGACAACCTTGCACTTGAAACTTGAATTTCATTAAAACATATGAAATGTTATAAATTAAGTAAGCTTTCCAAAGGCTCAAGAATCACGTCATTTGGATATTTGTAGAGATATATATGACCAATTGATTGAACATTGCTCATGTGTCACATTTCTTGAGTCAATCCTTGTTCTTAAGCTTTGGTGCCTTTAACATGTAGTCTTCTCCTTAGCTTCAACACTTCATTTTAATAAGCATCTTCTTGATTTTAAAATTATTTCAATGATCTTACTCTTGCACATAAATAAACATGTTAGTAAATCTCAATTAATCAATGTGTATTGTTATCATCAAAATTATCATGTAGCCTTAGGGCTAACACAATCTCCCCCTTCGCTTCGACAGCGATGACAAACCATCTTATTGCTTTAAAATAATATCTAAAATCAAAGAATGAAAATAAAATCAAGAATAAACAAAAAGAGAGCATTGTTATACATCACAAGCAATCCAACCAGTTCTCACCCTTTGTTATATCCAAAAAGATGTAATCAAATAATTACTCCCCCTAAATATATTACTCCCCTTAACATATGCTATATATTAAAGCAAAATTAAGACATCATCCAACATGCCTAATTCTCTGGTCTAATTATGCTAAATCTATCTTGACTAAGGGGTTTAGAAATAATATCGGCTAATTGTTTCTCGGTGGGAACAAATTCTAAAGAAATATTACCTTTTTGCACATGATCTCTAATAAAATGATGTCTAATCTCTATATGCTTAGTCCTAGAGTGTTGTATTGGATTTTTTGAAATGTTGATGGCACTTGTATTATCATATTTGATGGGAATATGATCAAATACCACACCATAATCTTTTAACATTTGTTTCATCTAAAGAGATTGTGCACAACAACTTCCTACTGCAATATACTCGGCTTCCGCGGTTGATAAGGCAACAGAATTTTGTTTTCTACTAAACCATGAGACTAATGCATGTCCTAGAAAATGGCAAGAGCCACTAGTGCTCTTTCTATCAAGAAGACTTCCAGCAAAGTCCGCATCGGAATAACTAATTAGATCAAAATTATCATACTTAGGATACCAAAGACCTAGATTTATGGTTCCAAGAAGATATCTAAATATCCTTTTGACAGCCTTAAGGTGAGATTCCTTTGGACAAGATTGAAATCTAGCAAACATACACACACTAAACATAATATCAGGTCTACTAGTAGTTAAATACAAAAGAGAGCCAATCATACCTCGATATTTTGTTACCTCAACATCTTTTCTTTTCTCATCTTTGTCAAGCTTGGTTAATGTACCCATAGGTGTGTATATGTCATTGATTATCCATGCCAAACTCTTAAGAAGATCTCTTGTGTATTTAGCTTGATTAATGAAGATCCCATCTATTGATTGCTTGATTTGAAGTCCAAGGAAGAAATTTAATTCTCCCATTAAGCTCATTTCAAATTCTTGTTTCATGCACTTGGAAAATTCCTCACACATAGAGACATTAGTAGCACCAAATATAATATCATCAACATAGATTTGAACAATTAATAAATCATCATTTTTTTGTTTTAACAAAAAGAGTAGTATCAACTTTTTTCATTTCGAAACCATTATCAATGAGAAATTTGCTCAATCTATCATACCATGCTCTTGGTGCTTGTTTCAAGCCATAAAGTGCCTTTTTGAGTTTGAAAATATGGTTTGGAAAATCATGATTTTGAAAACCAAGAGGTTGCTCTACATATACTTCCTCCATAATGTAACCATTTAAAAATGCACTTTTGACATCCACTTGATATAATGTAAAATTTTTATAACATGCAAATGCACACAACATTCTAATTGATTCTAATCTAGCAACCGGTGCAAAGGTTTCCTTATAATCAATACCTTCTTCTTGATTGTATCCTTGAGCAACAAGTCTAGCTTTGTTTCTAATAATGGTGCCATTTTCATCTACTTTATTTCTAAAAATCCATTTAGTACCTATAATAGAATGATTTTTGGGTCTATGGACTAATTCCCAAACTTGATTTCTCTCAAATTGATTCAATTCTTCAATTGCCCATAATGCATAAAATCCAATCTTTTCGTCTCATTTACACGGCTTCTTCTTTAGAAAGTTATATGATTGATCATTATTTAAGAGATCAAACAGCAAATATTGATTACAGATAAACGTATATATAGAAAAGAAGAATCTAGTTATAACGATACTGTTGTGTGCATGGTTTCACCAATAATGAGATCATTCTCTAGGGTTGATGCTTTTTTGACATACCTGCTATTCCTTTGGTAATTTTTGGGAAGAATCATTTACTTCCTCAAGCTTTTCTTGTTGAAGTTGTAATTCATCTTGGCTTTTTTTATCAAGCCTTGATTCCTCGATTTGCCTTTCTACCTCAACAATATCATCATCTAAATTCTTTGAAGAAATAACATTAGTTTCATCAAATTCAACATGCATCGATTCTTCAATAGTAAGAGTCTTTTTGCGTTTAAAAACTCTATATGCTTTACTATGGGTGGAGTAGCCAACAAAAATTCCAACATTGGCTTTTGCATCAAATTTTCCAAGGTTATCCTTGGTGTTTAAAATAAAAACATTTACATCCAAAAACTTTAAAAAATCCAATGTTGGGTTTTCTTCCTTTCCAAAGTTCATAAGGAGTTTTCTTTATTAAAGCTCTTACATGGACTCTATTGATTATAAAGCATGCGGTATTAACGGCTTCGGCCCAAAAATATTTTGGCAAATTATTTCAAGCAACATGGTCCTAGCCATTTCTTGGATAGTCCTATTTTTCCTCTCAACAACACCATTTTGTTGTGGAGTTCTAGGTGCGGAAAAATTATGTTCAAAACCATTTTCACCACAAAGATTTTCAAACGCAACATTGTCTACTTCACCACCATGATCACTTCTAATGGATACAATAGAATGCCCTTTTTGATTTGGGACTCTTTTTGTAAATTTTGAAAAAGCTTGTATGGCCTCATTTTTAGTTTTCAAGAATAATACCCAAGTGAATCTTGAATAATCATCCACAATAAAAAAAACATAATACTTTCCACCAAGGCTTTGAGTTCTTGATGGTCCAAATAAATCCAAATGAAGTAATTGTAGATGTTTATTTGTTGAAATAAATTTCTTTTGTTTAAAAGAAGTTCTCACTTGTTTTCCAAATGACAAGCATCACAAATCTTATCATTTTCAAATTTTATTTTTGGAAGACCATCAACTAAATCATTTTTAGAAATTTTTGAAATTGTGTCCATGCTAGCATGACCTAACCTTTTATGCCATAACCAAGCATCATGATTAACAATGAAACAATTTTCTACATGATCATTAACATCAATATCAATTGTATAAATATTACCACATTTATTACCAACAAATAATGTCTTAATGTTACTAACATCCTTAATCACACATCTATTAGGCTCAAAAGTAACAAAATATCCCTTATCACACAATTGACTAATGCTAATCAAATCATGTTTCAAACCATGAATAAGCAAAACATCTTAATAATAGGTGAAGAAGGGTTACCAATATCACCATGTCCGATTACCCTTCCTTTGGCATTATCATCGAAGGTCACATATCCTCCTTTCTTCATGATTAATCTTGAGAACTTGGAGGCATCTCCGGTCATATGCCTTAAGCATCCACTATCTAAGTAACACTTGTGTTTGCCACTTTTCTATAATCAACATTCAAAGAGTAACTTTTTGGTACCCAAAATTTCTTGGGTCCTTGGGGGTTAGTTTTGGTACTTTTTGGAACCCATATTTGTTTCAAATTAGGATTTCTCTTAATATAGCAAGAATGCACTTTGTGTTCTTTTCTTCCACAATAAGTACATGAATAATTAGGATTATTCCTAGAAGATGCATGGGCAAAATAATTTTTAAAATACTTTTGATTTTTATGAGTTTTATATCCTAAACCTCTTTTATCAAAAACACACCTTTGGTTTTGTAACATAGAATTCAAATTTTTTGTGCTTTTGTAAAACTATCAACAATATTTCTTAAGTCATTATTTTCCTTTTTCAAAATAACATTTTCTTTCTCTAATTTATCAAAATCCTTTTGTTTTAAAATCTCATTTTCAGTTTTTAAAAAATGTATTTGACTTTCCAAACTTTCAAAATCTTTTTGCTTTAAAATTTCATTTTCATTTTCTAAAGCTTCATTTATTTCCACCAACTCTTCTAATTGAGATAACATGATTTTTGACTTCTTTTTGAAGCATTGATTTTTGAATTTTGTTATCAACTTGCACATGTAAATTTTGGAATGCTTCAAGTAATTCATCATATGAAAGCTTAGGATCATGTTTAGATACTTATCTCCATTTTCTCTTAAGCCATGAGCACATGTTTTGCCACATCGCAATTTTCTCTTCTTCATTCTCCTTCAAGATGATTTCATGAGTATGAGAGAACCCATAAGTTCTTCTATGGTAGTTTGGTGAGGTCCTTTGCTTCTTGAATTGCCGTCACCTTTGGCTCCCAAGATTTTGGTAGACACCTAAGAATCTTTCTCACCATTTCAACATTAGAATAAGATTTACCAAGAGATTTCAAACCATTGACAATATCCGTAAATCTAGTAAACATTTCAGAAATTGATTCATCCGATTTCATCTTAAAAAGCTCATAACTATGAACTAGCATACTAATTTTGGATTCTTTAACTTGACTAGTTCCTTCATGAGTTACTTCAAGTGTGTGCCATATTTCTTGTGCCGTAGAACAAGTAGATATTCTATTAAACTCATTTCTATCTAGAGCACAATACAACACATTCATAGCTTTAGCATTCAAACTCAATTTCTTTTTATCATCTTCACTAAACTCTTTAGGTTTTTTAAGCATGCATTCCCCATTTTCAATTTTGGTAGGAACAAAAGGTCCTTCCAAAACAATAGACCACAAATCATAATCAAAAGATTTCAAGAAAATACTTATTCTAGTTTTCCAATAAGAGTAATCACTTCCATTAAAAAATGGAGGTCTAGAGATAGAAAGTCCCTCAACATATGAAGTTGAATTAAAAGTTGTCATAGCTCAAAATCGATTAAGATTTAAAAAATTGAGCAACCTTGCTCTGATACCACTTGTTGACCCAGGTATGGCAACCCAAGAGGGGGGGTGAATTGGTTTTTATTTATCAAAACGGATTTGTAAAACTTTTCTTGAAAGATCAAAATTATTTAACTCTTTCTTTGAGAAATAAGGTGAAGAAGATGAAATTAGAATTTATCAAATATGAATCAAGAATAATAATATGAACAATCACAAGTGCAAGTAAATGTAAAGAGCATAAGGGATAGAGAGAGTGCAAACTCAATTACGTGGTTCGGCAAACCTTGCCTACGTCCACGGGCTCCTAGCTCCACGAGCTAAGCTTTCCACTAAGTTGTAGAAATCTTTACAACTTGCTTGATGAACAACCTCACCAAGACTTTTTCTTCAACTCTTGATAACACCACACCAAGAGTTCTTCTTGATGAACAACCTCACCAAGGCAACTTCCTTCTCTTGATAACTTCTTCTTGATGATCACCACAACTTCCTTCACACACCACAGAGTTCTTCTTGATGAACAAACTCACCAAGGAAAGAGTTCTCTCAAGGATAACTTTTATCCTTTACAGAAGATCTCACTCTCACCACAATACAAGAACAAAGTAAATTTTTACAACAAAAGTACAACTCTCTTCAAAGAGTAGATAAAGAATATAAAAGCTCTCTAGACTTGATATTTCTCTTATTTTTTGCTTGATAAAATGCTTCTCTTGCACTTGTTGAATGCATGGGAGAATGGCTCCTTTTATAGGCAAATGAGATGAACTTAATCAAGTGAAGACACCATCTCCAAATTTTCTGCCACCATAAAAACCGTAATCTTGTCTGCCATTTTTGTCAATGTTCCGTTTGAAATTTGAAAATCTGTAAAACATAAAAGATCTGCACATTTGAATAAGCTTTCCAACGCATCAAGAACCAAGTCATTTGGATATCTGTAGCTCAAGATATGGCCAAAACACCATTCGGTACTCATGTGACTTGATTTTTCTTCCATGTGTCTGTCCACTGACTTGAATGATAATTCTGTCAGCCTTCCATTTGAAATTTGAATTTCTTCAAAACATAAAAGATCTTCATATTTGAATAAGCTTTCCAAAACATTAAGAATCAAAGCATTTGGATATCTCTATCTTAAGATATGGCCAAAACACCATTCGGTGCTCATGTGAGTTGATTTTTCTTCTTTGTGTCAGTCCACCGAATTGCATGTCAATTATGTCGGCCTTCTGTTTGAAATTTGAATTTTTTCAAAACATATGAAATGTTCTTCATTAAGTCATCTTTCCAATGCCGCAAGAATCAAGTCATTTTGATTTTTCTAGCTCAAGATATGACCAAAGGAGTATTCGGTGCTCATGTCAGCTGCTTCCATTTGTCTTTCAACTTGCATGATGATTTGGACAACCTTGCACTTGAAATTTGAATTTCATTAAAACATATGAAATGTTATAAATTGAGTAAGCTTTCCAAAGGCTCAATAATCACGTCATTTGGATATTTGTAGAGATATATATGACCAATTGATTGAACATTGCTCATGTGTCACATTCCTTGAGTCAATCCTTGTTCTTAAACTTTGGTGCCTTTAACATGTAGTCTTCTCCTTAGCTTCAACACTTCATTTTAATAAGTCTCTTCTTGATTTTAAAATTATTTCAATGATCTTACTCTTGCACATAAATAAACATGTTAGTAAATCTCAATTAATCAATGTGTATTGTTATCATCAAAATTATCATATAGCCTTAGGGCTAACAAAATATCCTTCCTAACATCACATATAACAAGCACTTTGTCATAGGGATGAGCAGGATCATATCTCCTCTAAGATATGTCATTATAGTTGTGCTTAAAAAATCACGCGGTACGGATTATTCCTACCCATTGAACCTCCTTCATGGGATCTTCAATCACAGAGGTTGGGTTACTTCCCTAGGTGACTCCCTTTGGACTTAAGCACATCCCCCTCGACAATTTAATTAATTAATTAGCATGCTAAAAATCTTTATAATTGCACAAAATCTCATTGATTTTATCTTTGAGAACTAGGTTCCATTATTTTGATGATTGCTTCCACTAGCTCTCTTAAATAATATTAAATATTTCACAAAAAAAAATGTTAGAGAGCATAAGAATATCAAAGGCACAATAAAGAAAATTGAAGGAGCACTTAATCACCTCATAAGTAATAATATTTTCAAACTCATACACAAAATTAATAATCATTTAATAACTTATGATATCATTTTTTTCCTCAAATTGTCATAAAAACATTAACAACCATCAAATTAAAAAAACCCCCACATTAAGTAACATTTTAAATACACTTGTAATAACTCCATAAAATATTAATGCACTAATTTATTAAATTTTAAAACTCATTAAAATAATAACTACACTCAAATCATTGTCATATTAATTGTATAAAATTAAGAACTAAAATATGAAACCGCTTAAAAACTAGAAACCCCCATATTAAAAATATTTTTTCAATCCTCACATTAATAAGATATTTATTGCTAAAACTGTAAATATAATATATAACTCATATATGTATTTAATAATAATCAATTAGCATTTATGCTACAATTTCGTTCAATATAACCACATAAATTATCATAATAATATATTAGTCTTCTTAACATACTCTAGTAATCAATTATTTAGATGTTGTCATCTAATATGCATGATAGCTATAAGAAACTATGAGATAAGATCCTCTAGTGGTCGATAATTAGAATTATATAAGATCAACTATAGTTCCAATTGCCATTATTATATGGCCAATTTTTTGAGTGTGAGTTTGGTCTTTCCTATCACACAAGCTACACAATTTTGACTTCGTTTTATTTTCTAAATAATTATTCTATAATACATGATAGAAAGAAGAAGAAAAATCTAAATTTGGGAGAAAATTTAATTAGTATTAATAATTGTAAACTAGAGATGTCATTAAAAGTGTACTAGAGAGAATATGTGCACGTTAGTGCAACGCAGCAGTACGCACGCATGGGTAGTAGGTGTAGTCTGGCGCATGCATGGAGATGGGTGTGACATAGTGAGATAACGGGCATACACAGGTAACAGGCGTGGTGTGTGCCACACACATAGGAGTTGGGCACGACACAGTGATGCAACATGCATATTGGGGCAACGTAGTGCACAGTACTAGCATAAGGTCGCATGGGGGTTAGGACACTTGTGGGACAAAAAGCACGCATTTAGATGACACACAACAATGCAACAACATGGTAAATGGGATCGTGTGACATGGTGTGCAGCAGCAGTTCATGGTGCAACTTGAAGGTATTAGTGGGCATGAGTCATGGCAATTATACGGGGGGTTAATAGGTCCTAATGTTAAGGAAATAGTTGGCAAGTGGGCTATAATGCATTACTGGAGTGTAGGAAGTTACAACACAAGTTATGGGCTACACTTCCCTACTAACTTGATTGCTGGATAGATGCAATCATGTTCCTAAAAAACAAAGGCGAAAATAAAAGAACATGGGTAGCAGTTTGACAAACTCTTTACTATGATTAAGGCTACAATGGATAATAGAGGATGCGCGTGGCAATGCTAGAAAGTGTCACAATGTCTAGTAGTTGGGGCTGTCAACTACATAGACCATACATCACATAGTGCACGGATTTAGGACCTAAAAAATAGGGGTGATGGTTGGTTCTTGCCTATAAATTATACCAAGGGAGTAGGCTAGAAAAAGAACACGACAAGAGACCAAATATGCAGAGTGACAAAGCCTAAAAAGAATTTCTTAGGGAAGTAATAATGCTTATAGCTTCCATGAGTTAGCCTAAATTATGTTTCTAGCACAATACCTCAAGGCAGGAATTTGTAATATTTTCCTTGAAGGAATAAAGAAAAGTTGGAAGTTGATGCTTCCATAAATTCATTGTGCCTTGGGTCAAAAAATTTGTGTGTGCATTGCGTGCAGATTCATCTACTAACCTCAAGTATGGTTTATTAAGTAGCTGGCTGAGAAGGGGCTTGGAGTTATCTCAAGGCAATCTACATATCAACAAGAAGCCTTGTAACAAGTGGTATTAAAGCCTGGTTGGCAAAAGGGGCCTGGTAGGCAAAGGCGGGCAAGGTTATCAAGTATGCTATTGTTGGAGCCAAGATTGGCTTACATGGAGGTAACGAATGGCATATCAAAGTTCACACAAATTTGAAGGATTTTTCAAGCATCATGAGAGGCTAGACACTCAAGGATAAGTGGACATGGCTGGCATACCGTAGGCAATGGAAAGTCTAGTGCAATAATCAAAGATGCATAGGGTTAAGATTGCAACCTTGCATGGAATTATGAAAGAGTTCATGCCTGAGGAGGACGCCAAAGCAAAATAGCCAATGATAGAGTTAAGGGTAAACTATAGATCATCATCAATTTGAGGGCAAATTAAGCGGGGATGATTGCGCTACGTGGGAAAAAGTCTGCAACATAGTATGATCGATGTTTCATGAAAGAATTGAGTTCAGGTAACTTGATACAGCCCAATAGAATATAATCACAAGGGGAACAAGCAACATGAAGCATCTAGGCTTAATTCTAAGCTAGACAACTAGATGTAATTGTCAAATCTTGTAGTTTCGGGTAAGGCTGCAATAGAGGTTAATCATGTGAGCTCCTAACACCTTTAGAGACTTGGTTGATTGGGTGGGTTTCAACAAGCTAAAGAGCTCCTTCTATTTTTGTGAGATAGTAAAACAAGGATGAGGGAGAGATCCTCGATCATTGGAGCTAAGAGAGTTAGAGAAATAGAGTATCTAATTCTAAGACAATAACATGCAGGATTGCTATTTGAGAGAGGAAAGGCACATGATAAAGAAATGCGCAAGGGCAGTAGCAACATCTTTCCAACGAGGGTATCTGGCTCTTGTGGTTGGTTTCTTACACCTTTAACCTTTGAACACACTTGGCATAGCTTTTCTTATGTTATGTTAAGGCTTGAATGGGACAGCAGTGGTACAAGCCAATGAGAAGTGCATGGAAGAGCACTTAAGCAAAATGCGAAGACGTTGTGTGGCGTAATAGAGGCATTAATATGTGACGTTAAGCCTAAGGCAATATGAATGTTGATACATGGGGATGTGTAACGTAACACAATAGTTCACACGTACGGGTAACGGGCAAAGTTTAGCGCTTACATGAAGATATGTGACATAATAAGAACGTGCATGCATAGGTAGCAGGCGTGGTTTGTGGCATACACATAGAAGTTAGGTACGACACAGCAATACAACACATATATTGGGTCAACATAATGCATGGCAATAGAACAAACACACAAATGGGTTGGGATACTTATGAGGAAGTAAACACACGCACAGATGGCGTGAACAGTGCAACGGCATGGTGCATAGTAATGAGTCATGGTGCAACTTGGAGGTGTTAGTAGGCATAAGTCATGGCAATTATCCGCGGAGGTAATGACTCCTAATCTTAAGCAAATAGTGAGCAAGTAGGCTGTTATGCATTCCTATAATGTTGAAAAAGGTATCATAAGTTATGGATTGTACTTCTCCACTAACTTGGTAGTTGGATGGGTATAGCCATGTTCCTAAAAAGTAGGAGTGAAAATAAGGGAACATAGGAAGTGACTTAACTAACTCTTTCCCATAATCAAGTCATGATCTCCACTTATCGATAGTGAGGGATGCGTGCTACGTGCCATAACACATATAATAAGAGAGCCTAGAGAGAATTGCTTAGGGAAGCAATTATGCTTATAGCTTGTGTGAGTTAGGCTAAAGTTTGCTTCTGGCATAATACCTCACGACAGGAATTTGTAGTCTTTTTTTTGAGGGACTAAAGAAAAGTTGGAAGTTGATGATTCCATAAATTTAATATGCCTTGTGCTAAAAATTTGTGTGTGTATTGTGTATAGATTCGTTTGCTAACTTTGAGTGCAGTTTATTGAATAGCTGGTTGAGTAAGGGCTTAGTGGTATCGCTAGGTTGACAGCCTCAACTATTATGCGTTATGGCGTACTCTTATGTTGCCACACGCATCCCCCATTAGGTGAGGTAGTAATTAACAAAGCTGCAATTTTTTGTGTATGTGGTTATGAGAGATATTTATCTAGTGTATGATCTGTATTAACAATGACTAGGGTAAAATCCGTGTTAAAAATGAAAAGAAAAGACACGTATATAATATGAGCCAAAATTTTTTAAAAAATTAGTTGAGTAGGATGAGTTTTAAGGATAATATTGCAGTAGAATAACAAATTTTCTATCTTTGTTTATTATTTATTAAATAATCCACCCAAATGATTTAAAATAGTTCTATATTTATATTTGTTTCCAAATTTATAAGTGTAGAGGGAAAATATTACACTAGGATAGAAAAACAAAATTACAGCTTAGTTGTTGAGATCACCTCACGTCGGGAGCATATCCTCTCATTGTCCCTACCCCATGGATCCAAGCATTATAAGTTCCATGCATAGAAAAAAAGCCATGCAACCAACTACATACTCCATATTTTTTACCTCCATACCCTCGACTAGACGAAAAATGATGGAAAAGTATGGCACTGTAACCACATGCACGCCTTTGGGAAAAAGGATGTGGTCCCCCTTAACCACGTGTCGATCTGAGGAGATCATGTTTGTAAATTCCAATAGGATGGTCCCCTCATCCACGTGTCTACTTAAGAATTTTAAAACATATCATAATAGTAGTAGCTACAGCTTGGGGACCAAGAAACACCATCCAACTACTTATCCGGCTTGTGATGAGGAACTTAGATCATTCACAAGCATGAAAAAAAGAAGTATTTAAATAATGATTAGGGTTTTGGACAAGGAGGATCTCACATGAAAACCTAGACAGTCTTCATTCTTTGTATGATCCTAGGAATATCTTAGAACTATAGGTAATGACAAAGAAAGGATGCAACTACCTTCTTGGCCACTAATCTTGCTTCTCCTACCATATACCTCTCTCTTGTTCCATTTCCTAAAAAATGTCTTGCTCATATTTTACATTTCATCAGTTTTCACCATAAACCCTATTAAGTTAAGCATCAAAGGGTCTACGTTGGGAAACCCCTACCCCTCCTAACGTGCTCTCTTGTTTCATAGGTCTTTTACTAGTTAGAACCTGACTGAGGAGAACGTGGGTTACTAAAAGATGAAGAGTCCACGACTGCCCTTAAGAGAGACTTCCTAACTTTGGGCGGCAATCCACAAGCCCTCATGGATGCATGTATTACAGATGTTTGTGCAGATTTTTCTACATCAATAATATATTATCTTCATGAATTGTACTCTTTCAATGAAAGTTACTTAAAAAAAATTCCTCTTTTAATTACTTTTATTAAAATAATAATTTCTTTTATTCAATGCCTAATTTAAAACAATTATTATATAAAAATATTTTCTTATTGCCACTCAATTCATAATAAAAAAGAATTCTCATTAGATAGGACAATTATTTGGTAAAAGTATTTTATTTTTCCTTTCGAGTAAGGTTCAATATGTTCCTCTTAATTAGGTTTTCTTTTATATTTACTAAACTCTCCTCTTATCATTGAGGTCTACCAATTTATTGTAAAAAGATTTTTAATCCACCCATAAAAAGTCGAATGATCCCCCTATATTAGGCATGCCAACTAGAATCGTGGAACCATGAAACTACGGAACTAGAACCGAAATGGCTCTAGATCGATTATGGGTCAAAATATTTGGAATTTTCGTGAATCTAGTTCGATTATGGGTCTCAATGGACCTAGACGCAAATCAAACCCAAAATCATTTAAAACCCGTTTAATTTTATATTATTATTATTAAATTAAATATAAATAAGAAACTTATCAAAACTACGTATTTAAATAACTTGTAATATATTTTTTTGGTGAGAATTGTAGCTTTGTTATGAATGAAGTATTTAGTTTTTCTATTTATATTTAAATAATTTTAATTATATATTTAAAAAAAAAAGAATACAAGATGATAAAATAATCACGCACACCCACAGTTCTCTAAAATGATACAACCGAATTAAAATACAATTATATAAAGGCATTGGTTATATATGGTAAAAATACAAGCAAATTAAAAAGTTAAAAAAAAATTGGACCTATGTGTGCCTATTAGAGTGACGATCTTGGTTTTGGTTCTTGTTTAATAGGTCTGGTTTGATTTTGGTTTTAAGAAAAGGGAATTGTGATGGTTTTGGGTCTAAATGTCCTTAACGTTTCTGGTTTTGGTTCCCAGTGGAACTAACCCATAACCATCCCTATCCTAGATATATATATTTATTTGTTTTAGGCATGGCTTGATTTTGTTATTGGGATGTCATCCAAGGTATCATAATAATTTAAGGATGTCTCTTGGTTATAAAACTCAACCCTACTAAAGGACCCAAATTTTGCTCCACACTAGGCAAATCTACAGCCCATTCCCATCTCCGTAACCATACAATGGCCCAGCTAACTCCTCCTTTTGACCAGTGCCCGAACTAAACTTGCACAACTCTTAGAAGGCACCAAGGTAGTTCCTCCTTGCACAGTAGGGCAGTATCTACAAAAGGTATTCCAATACTCAAGTCAAGATTCTAGTCGACAAAAATCAAACAAAGTGTATCAACCAATGAAGAATGAAATTCTAAAGTGAGAGAGAGGAGAGAAAGAAGCAAGGAGTAATGAATTTGTCCTAAGCTTAGGGTGGACTTTTGTTATATATTACTTTCTATGTAACATCCTAAAATTCTAGTGTACATGGCATGATATATAATAAATACATATGTATTAATATGAATTAATGTACACGTGATGTATTTCAATTGTAGTGTAATAAATAAAAGAATAATAGACTTAATTGAAAGAATGGGAAGAGGGAGGACTAAGTGGTATTTTGGCCTAATGTTCTTTTTTTTTTTATGAAAGGCAGAGAATTTTAGAATTTTTTTTTCATTTGTGCTCCCTTGCTCACACGGTCCAGCCCTTGCTCTCTCTATTTTTCCTTCATAAAAACCACCAAGAACTCAAGGAAATGAAGGAAAAGAAAGAAAGGAAGTGGTAAGAACTCACCTCTTCTTTAGAATTCTTGTTTTATTGTTTATATATATTTGCAAGAATTCCCTTGGCTTGTGATGTAAGCATGAGAATTTTGTTTGGTATGCTGAAAATTGTGTGGAAATGTGAATTTGAATGAGATTTGAAGGTATCTAAGTAAGGGGATGAGGATACAAAGCTAAAAGTGAGAGTTTAGTTCAAATTTTGCAGTGTTTTTACACTGAACAATGCCTATTTCAAAAATTCCTAAAAATTAGGGAAATGTTTTTTGGTTCTGAAAATTTTACTAATGAAAATAGACATGTCCAAGAGTGTATAGAAATTAGATTCACTCAAAAATTCGAAGTATGTGAATTGTAGTGAATTTGTGAACTTTTGGTATAGGATTTCACATTTCCCCTATCTTAGAACAGAGTAAGAGAAAACAAATTTGGTTGAAGTTCCAAATCTTCATAAAATTATCTGATTTTTAGTATGTAAGTTCTTTTATGTGTCAGATATGAGACTGTAAATTTTTACTGAGATTGAAGCTCTGTATAAATTGCTATGAATTTTTAAAGTTGGCTTCATAAAACTGAAATTTTTAGTTTCCAAAACAAGGCAGTTAGAAATAATTGTGTTTGAATGACTTAAACCCCTTAAAAAGTCACCATTTTTGGTATGGAGGTATACATATATGTTATATACCAGCCCATAAATTTTTATAGCTAATTGAGTAGGATTACAATTCCTACAAATTTATAAGTCTCTACTGCTCAGTGAAATGAATGCATTGACAGAATTGTTAAGTTAATGAATTAAGTTATTTTGAGTGGGTATATGACCTTATTTGACTCTGAAAATCTTAAGAAGACATGTTATATGAGTGTAAAAGTTGTCTATACATTTGTGTGGATTTTGGAATAGACAATTATTTGTTATAAATTGTTTGACAGAGTATGTATAGAAATAGAGCCAAAAAAGGGAATTATTTCACCAATATGTATGATAAACCTTAAAATGATTTTGTGTTATTTTTAGGTTAAACACAAGCATCGACAAAGGAGCTGTATAAGGTAAGTGAGCTAACTATTCTGAGGCCACAATAAATTGTATTACACTATATGTAATATTGTGTATTGTAACACTATTAAATGTTAGCACTTGATGCTTGAATTTGGATATATTGTGACTGTACTAAAAGCTTAATATAGAGCTTCTTTTATGTGATTGATTGTGAATTGTGAAATTTGATTGGCATGTCAAAACTTAGGAAACTTAGCTCTCATAGCTTGAGGGGAGGTCTGGACCATGTGTTTTTCTATACAGGATTCGGTAGCATGGGCCCGGTATCACCCGAATTGTCATACTAGCCTTGAGCTATTTCAAGTGTATGCATCTATGTGTATCTATACTGTTCCGTGTGGCGGGATAGAGTCCAGTAGGACTATATGGCTGTCAAGTCTGGGTGATGGCGGATTCGTGCAATATGAGAATGTGATAAATACTCACTACGACGATGCCTTGCTTACGGATGCCGCCAATAGGTGGCTATGTGATATGGGCCCGTATAAGTGTGATATGATTGTGATATGAGAAGTCCTACCTTGATTAGAGAGCCTTATTTCCGAAGTGATTGTAACTGATACTGTGGAAGCTTCCTTATTATGTGATATAAACATAATATGTGTCATTAATACGGTACCGAGTATGGTATTGTATGTGAGTCCTTAATGTACATCGAAGGAAAATGTGTGTATGTGTATGAATATTTATATGAATAATGTGTCTAGCTTAAAGAAGCTCAAGTGTGAATAAATTATGTGATTATGACTGTACATGAGGATGTGATGAATTGAGAAATGTGAACTCACTTATGTGAGAGTGAATCGACCTACAGAGGTCCACACAGAAAATTGGCACAGGAGCGTAGATGTAACCGATATGAAACTAGTCAAACAGAGAGTTGGCACAGGTGCGCCACTCATATGGTGTAGGACCACCAAGTTGGCACGTAGAAATGGTTACAAGTGATTTCTGGGTCATTTCTTCTTTAAAAAGTTATCTTATGCTTGTGTACTAAGAAATGAACAGTATTTGTACTGTAGACTGAATTTTGTTGTTATTGAACATTGTTATATATTCAACTTGCTTACTTAGTGAGTTTTACTCACTAAAATTGTGTGCCTCAGGTGACCAGTAGACCGAGAGCTAGATGGAGGACTTTTGGCAATACTGACAGAGTTACCTTGACAACCACGAACCGCTGCCATATATTAACATGACCATACTGTAGAAATTCTTTTGATTTTGAATGTACATATATATAGTGAAATGTTGTGGTTGTGACTAGGAACTCTGTATGGATAATTCTTAATAAGATTTTAAAAGAAATGACATAGTTCACTATTAAATGACTGTTTAAATGTTATACTCTGTTTGTATAGTATTGGGAGTGTGACATTCTGCTTCCCATGTTCCCCTCTTAAGCTCCTCACCTTTACCATCAACCCCTATTCTTGGCTGCCTCCAGTTGTCCCATTTTCCCTTTATGTAATTGCTTCTCTAGAAAGCTCAAGATCACATCTTCCCAGCCATTCTCTACCTCCAATTCTTCTATTGTCCTTTGTACAAAGTTTGCTGCTTCCGTAACTAAGGTGGTGTTTGTTTCAATCACTTAACACTTTTAGATCTAAATACTTAATAGAACTTAATTTTTATCACTTGTTAAGATATTTCTTTGCTTTTTTGGATATCACTTAAAAAAAGTAGTAAGGAAATATTTAACATAAATGTGACTTTTTTACCCATATAATAGAAAATGTAAAATATTTATATTATATTTGTTATAATCCTTTAGTCAATAAAATTATCAATAGTTATAGATTTAATATTTATTAACTATATTTTTTAATTATTAAATTTATTGTAAATTTTTAATTTATTTTAATTTATTTAAATTTATTTTTTTCTGTCATTAATGAAACTTTTTCTTAAATTAATTATTTTAACTAAAATTATCTCATCTTATTTATTTGTTCATCAATTTCAAATGATTTTTTTATCTCTAATTAAAATTTAAAAAATATTTTCTCTCTCCTACAACCACACCCACCCCCCTTTTCTTTTTCTACGAAAATCTCTTCCCTCTCCGTCATTTCACATTTCTTCCCTCTCCGTCATTTCACCTTTCCTTCTCTCTCTCTCTTTTAGCTTTTTGTAAATTAATGCAACAATAAATAACACTGTAGTATGATAATCAGACTTGATTATAACGAGGGTAATTTAGTTATTTTTCAATTTTCAGACATTAGGAGTGAAAAAAGCGATAAAATTTTACTTTTTGTATTCAGATAATTTCATCTGAAAATAAGTGATTAGATTATAAAACAAACAACTTAAATTTTATAAGTCTCTTAAATCTGAATAGATTCAGATATAAGTGGGTAAAACAAACAGCCCCTAAGTGTTCTCCAGCTTTTACCCGCTGGTCTTTCTCTTTCTCTCATACTGCTTCCCCAATTTTGAATTGACTTCATCCTTTTCTTTTATCCCCAGCCGACGTGAAGCCTTTCTTTCTTGTCCCCATTGACTTCCCATTTTGCTCGCCTATTGCAACAAAAATGGGTGATGGGTTGGGCTTGGGGCTAAAACTAGGGTGAGCCCATATTTGACTGCACTCAATAGGGCCTTATGGCCTTACTTTGAGGTGGGCCGGCTGTTCGTTGAGTGAGGCTTTGGGCTTGGCTTGGACGCCCAAATTCACTCCTTCACCTTTCTAACTAGACATAAAATTCTCATGTCTCATCTCATGTCAGCCTTCTATACCATTTCACAACACTTGTCAAGAATATTTTAGGTGTTGCACATCTTCTACCAGAATTAATCAGTTTTGATTTTTTTAGAAAATCTAAATATATAATTATTTCAGGCATTTTCCAATAATATCCCCTAATTATTATCCTACACTTGTTGGCAAGTTAGATAATTGGAGGATAATATGTGGTACTCATACTAAACTACTAAATATAATGCAATAAACTCTCAAAAATGATCTCACCTGAAGCAAGATTTGTGATCACTAATTTTACATTTGTGGATTGTCACCAAATCTCTTATACGTTGGACACAAGAGAGATTTGCGCCTTCGCGAAATTCCTCAATTGAAATTACCAAAACAATCTAAAAAATAGTTCCTTAATTGTGGAACTAAATATATTTGTTTTTCTCTTCCTTTTTCCGGTTCACAAGAGAAGAGCTCTTGCTTGTAGCATCTAAAATTAAAACAAACAAATAAACAGAATAAAAGTCCAAGGTTTCATGACAAAAATTAATTCACATAAGAGTCTAAGGTTCATAGAGAGAAAGCAAACAACAATTTAGATTGAATAGGGAGAAACATAAGTACCTAAGTAGGATGAAACTATTTATCGTTTACTCTCTAGTCTCATCTTGGGGATTTCTGTCATATATTGATGTTTAGTTTAATATCTATTATTTATTTTTATATTTTTATATTTAAGATTATGTGGCAATTTCATCAAAATTCTAATTTTGTTGATGTAGTAAGAAAATATATGCTTGACTGTCAGGACAGTGTCTAATATTTTTGGAACTTGAGTTGGTTTTTTGTTCAATGGATGTTTAGGAATTTATTCTTTTTCGAAGTCTGTATTTTTAAGTATTAAAACTTGCCTTTAATTTTTTTTTTAATTCTAAGAATTTTCCTATACCCCACTTAATAAAGCCTAAATTAATTCCCAATTTCTAATTCAAACCTAATATGACGTAAATTTAAAGATCTTTAATTGACAAATAAAATAATGAACTAGATTCACACCACTTGCAATTGTCAAATATTGAATCTCTTTCTCAATTTTTATGCACGCAAGTCTACAATCAAATTCAAAGATTAAAGATCAAATCTTTTATCGCAAAGACAATATATTAGTTTAATTATATATATATAAAGAAAACAAGAAAAATGTATAACAGGAATTGATTGAAAAAGATGAATAATTTTTCATCAATTTTCTGTAATGTTTAAGCTTGATGAAGTTGGTAAGATTATATATTAAAAATTGAAAATAAATAGAAAAGCTTGTTTGTGAGAGATAAGATAGAATGAGATAAGAGGACAAATAATTTAAGAAATTTTAAAGAGTTATTCTATTTAGCCTCTACTTTCTACCTCTTCAGTCATTAGTTTTAAATACACCCAATAAAAAATATTAAACTTCTAATTTTTCTCATTAGATCCCATTTAATTTCTTAAGTACCCTTCCAATGTATAACTAAGTTTTTTTTTTTATTGCATCCACTTTTATTGTGCAGCTTCCTCAAATTATATTAGAGCATCCGCAATTTATGACCTTCTCAAATTAAGTTCAATTCTCCTTCTATCCTTCTAGTTTAGTTAAATTATTTCTTTAACTAAATGTAATGCAACACAAATCTTGGAATCTAGGATTAAGAAAATGGCAGAGACGTATACTGCAAGCTTAGAAGCACTAAAAGAACTTGGTAAGAATGAGAAAGCATCATTTGACTTGGAGCAGATAACTTCTACAATCATATCTCCAGGAGCAACTATTGAGCAAGTATGATATCAGAGGAGTAAAAATTTATTATTATTATATATATATTTTTTAAACAGAAAATCTGCTCGTGTACTTGTTGAATTTAGAAGTAAGGAGCATTGACAATACTTTCGCCTTTACCAGTTTCTTGTCACAGTAGTACTGGAGGCCGAAGAGGTTACTGCTGACATCCAAAATTCTCTTAATGACCAAAAATACATCAACAGGAGGAGGGCCTTCAGCGGAGCTTGATTTCTGCAAAAGAAATTTAAAAGGCAACTGTGGACTTTTTTAGTGACCTTTATCAACAGCCTTCTAAACCCATGACAATTCTTGGAGAAAGTCAAACTGAAAATTCAGAGGAATTATCTAACTTCAAGAAGATGTTTAAGGTAAATTTATGGTGAAAATGCATTACATCTATGGGTGTCAATTATTAAAAGAAGAGTTAAGACAGAAACTCCCCCTGGCTGTAGGAAGAGGCTGCCAAAGAGGAAAAAGAGGCTTTGGAAAAAAATTGAGGTGATATTAGCAACGTTGACATCAAAAAGATCTGCTATCCTATCAACAAAAAAAAAATAGTGTTTCCTTTCAACTTTAAATACGGTATAATAATTTAAAAAAAAAAAAAGTGGGGCTTTGAAGGTGCAGATAGCACTATTTGGATTATGACAAGAACTAAGAACGGGCTAGGCCCTGGCCGGCCCACCCATTTCACACCCGAAACAATCAACAACAAAATCTGATATTTTCTAAATTGGGTCTTCGCCTTGCAGCGAAAAGGTTTTTGAAGTGAAAAGAGAGCTTTACTCCTCGCTAGGGTTTAACAACTTAAATCTTGAACGGGTCGTTTTCAAATCCACAGCAGCAATGGCGAGCACCAAAGTTCAGAGGATTATGACTCAACCCATTGTACGTCGTCTTCTTCTTCTTCTCCTTATTAGTTTTTTTTAGAATTTTTAGTAAATCTTCTTTGCTGATTTGCCTTTATTGTTTTTCTGTGGTTCCAGAACTTGATTTTCAGGTTCCTTCAAAGCGTAAGTCACTATATATCTACATTTTCTCTTCTGGGTCGGCTTAAATTTTGTTTCTTGTTAAGGGATTCTTGAGCTTTTGGCTCATTTTAGCTATTTGTGGTTTGATTGGGTTTGAATCCTTCAGAAAGCTCGTATTCAGATTTGGCTTTTTGAGCAGAAAGATTTGAGGATTGAAGGCAGAATCATTGTAAGTTGTTCTTGTTTTAAGCGTTTTCGCAATATGATTATCATTTTTTTGCTTTTCTGGTTAAGTGGTTGAGTACATTCTGTTGTCTAAATTCACATAAGATTTTTATGTATTTTTCTGCGAGTGGATGTGTACGGAATTTTTGAACTGAAGTTGTCAGTTGATACTTAGGGAAAACGCTTTCTGTTTTTGGGGTCCCATTCTCTCAGAATTGGAAGAGCCCCATTAAGAAATAAAAATACTTAAAAGAATTCCCTTTGTGGAGAATTGAATTTAGTGGACCTTGATAATGAAATTGTGGCTCAGAAAGGCCTTAATCTTACATGCTGCTTCTGTTCTTCTTTGTCGTTAGTTTAATGTACAAATTCAAGGACTAAAGCCATAAATTCTTGTTGAAGTTCCAAGAACTTCAGATTATGTTGTATCGTCTATGCTATTCACTTACATTAGGATTCTTTTTTTCTTCAAACGAGATGCTCAAGCAGCTTCCATCCACTCCTGTTGAGTTGACATAACTGGTCTACATGATGTTGGTTTTCATATAACATTCTATTCAAGTTGTATGTTTCTGGATTAGGCTTCGTTTCACAAGTTTGTTCTCCTTTTTGTAGGGTAACTGGTAGGAAGAAAACAATAATCATGCATATGATTACTACCTTCATTATTAACTATTGTACTTTTTAGTAATCTTCTATTCTTAACCATTTGTGGAGTGCCAGGCTGATGTTGCTTGCAATATAGAATGACCTATTGTTGCCTTTGTTTGCATTGTTTTCTTTGTTTTGACCAAATTTTCAAGTGATTCCTGTTTGATTTAAATGCAGTTTCTTGCTCTTCTATCTGTAGGCCATGTTCTGAGGGGAGAATTAAGTCTGAAATAGAAACCTTTTCAATTTGATTCAAATGCAGTCTGTTGCTATAGCCTTAAGTGACATGTTTTGAATGATAAATTTAAACTAGTTGTTAATGGAATGGAGAAAAATGAAGCTAATACAAACAATTCCCTGTTGTTTTGTTAGTAAATGATCCCTGACACATTCTTTGTTTTGTTGAGGCAAAGTAGTTTCTTCTTCATATATGTTACTCAGATTTTTTTATACTAAAATATTTGATGAACTGTTAAAACTTCATTTATTAATATAATTCATTAAAAAGAACTGGGGATGAGGATGCTACCAACCTGAGGAATTGGGGAATTTTAGGGGGCGTCTTTCATTATACCAGAAGAAAACATTAAATTTGGAAGTTTTATGCATAATGTTTGTTAGTAAGTGCAATTATGGAATCTGAAGGTTGCTCTACGTTGCACATGTTAAGAGTATTTAGATAGAGAGATGCTTGTACTTTTGAGGGAGTAGATCTCTCTTTCAAAAATATCAACTTTCCTGTCTTTAGGTTTTATTTCTTCAATATGTATTGCTGTTCTTTAGTTATTTGGTAGATTTTATTGGAGCTTTGTGGTATATTATACATATATTTGTAGGTGATGGAAGGAAAAAATGTTAATAGTTAGTATGCAGGATTTGAAAATTGTTGAGCTCTATATATGTTCTGTCAAAGTAAGAGTTAAAAATTAAAAAAAAAAAATTCTCTGTATCATTAAACGGTTTTCGGCTTGAGGTTCCTAAAACTTAACAAAAATCATTAAACATGTTGAGGGTGTTAAACACAAATGCAAGGACATGTACCATAAAATTCAACCCTTTCCCCTTAATTTTATATGTGAAGATATGTCTACTTGTAATCAGCATTTCAAATCCTCAGTTTGTTTGGATGTGATTTGATTTTGGTGTTCAATTTTCTTGTACAGGGTTTTGATGAGTACATGAATTTGGTTCTGGACGATGCAGAAGAAGTCAACATCAAGAAAAAAAGCAGAAAGACATTAGGTAAATCACTTTATTTTTTCAGGTTCATCTAATTCCATTTTCATGCTCTAAATTCTTTCTTTTGTTTTACAGGAAGGATTCTTCTCAAAGGAGACAACATAACTCTGATGATGAACACGTAAGTGAAGTTGAAACAGCCGAGTCTCTTGCTTTCTGTCCTTACTATCATGCTAATGATTTCTTTTTGCATGTTACAGGGGGAAGTGATGATCATTCCAGCGGTTATGTAGACTAGCATTCCATGCCTTCAAATGTTGATTTGAGCTATTTAGGCCATCTCGGTGTCTTTTACACTGGATTTCATGTATGATAGGGTGCTGTAATAGATACTTTAGACATTAAATAGAGTTACTGTCGTCCTTGTTGTCAAGATTATTCAGCCATTTACTGATGATGATACATGTTCTATTTGCATCCGTTTTACTGTTTATTAATCTAACTGTATGTCCTAAGTGGTTTTTGCAATTTCTACATTATTTCACTGAGATGTGACTAAAGGTGTGGTACAATTTGCGAAGAGTTACAACATAAGTTCAATGAGGGCAGCATGTCTATTAACAAATTCTTTTAATATTATTGTGCTTGTTAGTTCTGCTTCCATAAGAAAATTGCACTTCTATACACAGGCCCGGAATTTCTGTTTTTATTTAGAGTTAAAAAGTAATAGTTCAAATCCTATCACAGATGCGGTTGGCAACTTTCATCTTTATTTTTGAATCTAACAGGCTTCGCTTGGCTTTCCGAACCTCCCTGGTTCACCAAGCTAGGAATTACTAATTTCCAGGAAAATCTGGGCGTGGTCTTAAGAGTAACCTTTCTATCGGTTTCTTGTACGATTATGACTAGGATTTACCTAAACTATTTGGCAGATAAACACGAGAGCTCAGTAACTCTGAACTGAGTTCTGATTATAAGATAACATTCCTTCTCCCGTCCAGGGGAAATCAACAGTAAACCCTTTGATCAAACCCGGATATATAAAAATAATCAAACTCTATATAATGAATGGGCGTCCAAACCAAACGATAATTTCTCATATCCTTAAAGCCGATAATTGCTCTCTACTTTCTTCTTTCATCAATTTTGATGAAACAGATCAAATATTTTTTGTCTGAATTAGATTGTGTTGTTCTCTGCAAAGGTAATGTTCTGTAGCCTAGAGGTTAGCAAAAGATCTTGGGATTCTTTAATATTTAAAATTAAAAAAGATGAGAAAGGAGAAAAAAAAAAAAAAACAGAGAGACATTATCCACTAGCTCGGCCTGAGCGGGTGAGCTTTCTTTGAGTGAAACAAGTGAGCGAGCAGGCCAGGGCATAGGAGAAATAGAAAACGACTTGAGAGTAGAGTAGCAAATGGAGTGGGTTGAGGTTGGAGGTGGTGGGGCCAGAGTGCTGGTGCTGGTCCTGGTCCTGGTGCACCCGTGTCCTTAGAGTAGCGATTTGTGAATCCTGTGTCTACTCATGGGGAAGCAAGTGCCCTCACCCATTTTGTTCGCTTTTCAAGTCACTAAGGCTATACTGATTACTGACTCAGCCTCCACACATATCATATCTCGGCTACTTTACCCTCTTTCTTACTACAATGCAACATGCACATTCACCAATCTTGTATTTTGCTAATTTGTTTGATGCCCAACACCTTTATTCTGCATCCACTTGAGTCATTTTTTGGAGAGTGCATCAATCATAGTTTCAGCGAAATTGAGAAGGGTTGTGTGTTTGGGTGATTATTTAGTGCAAAGTCTATGAAGACTACGGATCAAGAGCATTATTTGTAATCAAGTCAAATCATGTTAATGTCATGGTATTGGCAGTTTTGCCAAATCATAATTTGTGGTAATTGAGTCTGTTTGAGTGATAGTTGTCACAATAAAATTCGATCAGTAACTTGAAAATCGTTGAATCAGTACATATAATTATCTTAGAGATCAACAGCATTAGCAGTCCAACTCCTTGACCATAAAATGATGAGAAGTTGACACCATTTTCTTGTAAAATTGATTTTCTGGACAAATCAAAGTTTTATAGACATGTAGGCCCAAATTGACTAATTTGCTTAACGATTACAGGGCTAGTGACAGTATTAGGTGATATATCTCTCTCTCAACGCCTCATTTTAAGTTAATCGAAAATTTTTTCGTCGGATTCAATAAATTAGAGAAAATTAAGAAAAGGTCCTTCTTAAACTTACATGGGTTTGGTTTCTGCAGCTTCAATTCCATAGATATATTTCAATGATAGAAAATAAACTACTTTGGATATGCTTCCAAGTAAGCTAATAGGAGTCGTTGCATTAACATTCACTGGAAGTTCTCAGACCATTACAGAAGATACTAGGTTCTGCAATTAATGCTGATATTCATTTTCTGGTTCCATTGGATTTGAGATACTAATGAACAACCTGATAGAGCTGCATTAATTGCAAACTTAACTTAGATTGGCCCTTCATTTGCCAAAGAGATCACCAAATTGATACGTTTTGATCACCCAAAACTTCTTGAACAAAATTATGGCTCTACAACTAATGCTTCTTGCGTATTAAGGGTGTAGCCTGTAGGTGAAAACTCAAATCAAAGGGGGCCCCGTAGAGCTGGCTGTGTTGCGACCAGCTTATAAACATTTAAGGACTAAAGTGACGTGCTTGTCCTGTGCTTACCTATTCGGGGAATAAATTGCTTCAAAAAGTAGCAAGAAGATCACAATTGATTTTCCATTAATCTTATCCTATACAAGACAAGGTACTGTATGCGAGGACACACTCATAAAATCATGTTATATATATTGCTAATATGATATATAATATTACCCAATGGGATAATGTTAAAAACTACTCTTGAGTTTTGGTTTAATATCAAGCAGAAACCATCTATGCATTTTTAATCAATAACACCCTTGAACTTTAATTCAAATAATCAACAGTATTAAAAAAGACACATATACCCCTCTTCTTATATGTTTGTATATAGTTGAAATTACATAAGTCAAACATTGTAATAAAATGATCGAAATACCCATAAACTGTATAAAAATATTATTAAACAAGATAAAGCACATGGGTTATAAAAGTAAAAAATATCCTTAATTGAAGTTCAATTTGAAAAATAAAAATTGCATGACCGTTGAATCAACCATTTTTTTAATTGTTTTAAGAAACTGAAAAGTCTCAATCATTTTTAGGGACTTAATAACAAAGTGTCTTTTTAAGGACCAAGTCACAAGGTGAAAAAAATGGTTGTTTATGTAGTGTCTCACCTTCATAAAAAAATTTCTCACTTTTAGCTTCTTAAAAAAATTTTAAAAAATGGTTTTAAAAGATTGGATGCAGTGTCTCATCTTCGTATACTATTTTTCAAAAAAATAATTAATTTTTTATTTTTTTTCAAAAAAAGTATAACCTTCGTATCCAACGGTCATACAATTTTCATTTTTCAAATTCAACTTCAATTAAGGGTATTTTTGACTTTAATAACCCGTGTGCTTTATCTTGTTTAATAATATTTTTATAAAGTTTATGGGTATTTCGGTCATTTTATTACAATGTTTGACTTATATAATTTTAACTATATGTAGCATGTGAGAAGAGGGGTATATGTGTCTTTTTCAACACTGTTGATGATTTGAATTAAAGTTCAAGGGTGTTATTGATTAAAAATGCATAGATGGTTTTTGCTTGATATTAAACCAAAACTAAGGGATAGTTTTTGATATTATCCCATTACCCAATTAATGTTATTCTTATATTATTCTTGTAACAATACAAAGTCAATAAGGTAAATCACCCCATAAACATATTAAACGCAAATCTCTACTCGTGAAGTGCAATTGGACAGCCTTTTTAAGGAAAGCCAAACCTGGAACTCCATCTACGCAAAGAAAATATCTCTCTGCACATTCCATTGCCATGTGAAACAAGAACATTCTATCAATGTCAATGTCGACAACGATCGAAAATGCTTATAATGATTCCTGGTGACGAATTTATCAAATGTGGGGAGCCACCAATAAGAGATAAGTGAAGTGCCCTCACCTGATGATTTATGCTAACGTTTGCTCTGATTAGACTGTGCCCTTCCCAAAGTTACACGATTCTTCAAATTGACCACTAAATTTAGTGGTCTCCAAAACCACCCAGGTAGAATTTCTGCCATGCCATGTTGATACTGTACTTGTGAAGTTCTAGTAATGTTTTTGGCATATTTGGTTTGGCCAACATTTCTAATATAAATCTCCCTCGAGGTTAATTTAGCTTAATTAATCATTTATATAAAGGAAAGTTCAGTGATAAGTGTGCAAGTTCTGATTACTTCTCTTTGCTGCTTAATTTTATGGCTCTTAGCGACCAAAGAAGACGATATGGAAATCTTGTTTGCCTTGTACAATTGCAGTATAATGACCCCATCAGCTATAGTCGGTTAGTGCGTTTTGTTTTGAGGCTTTTATGTTACGGCCAAAGCCAATCTGCCTGAAATTTGGCGTTTTTTAAGGGCAAAAGCAAACGATTTTATGTAATATGGACCACATCAAAATTTACCTGACCTAATGGGGTCAGATGGGAGACAGATATTAACCAACTCCACCACCCATCTGCCTCATCATTCAACATTTAATTTTCTACTTTTATTGATTTGGTAATATTATTGAAAGTATAGTACATATATAGCTTTTATAATTATATATGCTTTGCAAATGTGGACCATATTTTACTGTGGATGGTCCTAAAATCGATTAATTTTACTAACCTCACCTGGGCCCGAGATCTTGGAGACCATTTTGACCGAGGTTTGATTTTGATGGGACTAACACTTAGCCTAGCTCTTGACCTGGTCCAAAGGCCGAGTAGTACATTCGTGTCTTATTACCGATAACTCTTTTCCGAAGGGACATTTAATTTCGCTTTTTATTTTATTTTATTTTTTCATTTACTTAACTACAAACGTTAGAAAATTTTGAATTGCTATAATAGTGGAGTTCAAATTAATCATCTTACAATTCACTTATTCTACATTCACCTCCTAGCTAGTATGACTCTTGGACTTTTTATTCGGTTCACGTTAGTGTGTATTCTAAAAACTTAAGAATACATTTGCAATGATTGAAGATAATTAAGAGCGATTTTAAGTATTTTATGGAAAAATTGTTCATAGTTTCTTTTTTTCGTAAACCCGATTTTTCTTTTATTTGCTTGTCCTATCTTGTAGTTTTTTTTTTTTTGCATTTCAAAATAATCTATATTTTCAAACTTTTGGTGTCTGTCTCATTATCTCAATAATGATATTCAATTTGTTTCTTCTTAAAAGAATATTTCTTCTATTGTTTTCTTATCCTTTTATTTGTACACATGTGCACACGCAGTTTACACTTTTTTTTTTTCATTGTTGATTGATTTCTGCTTTAATTGTTTGACCATTATTGGTAGGAAATTGCGTGATGAATGCGTAGTCCATTATTTGCTTTGCATGCAAGTTGTAACCATCTATGCTGTAATCTCAGTCGTCCTTTTCTCTTCTTCAATTAGTTTGCTGTTTTCATTACCTGTTAATAAAGTGGGAACGTTTATTTGCTTTAAAAAATAAAGGAAATATTAAACAAGATAAAAAGTGTCAATAATTAATATAAAAAATTGAAATTAATATGGTATCGGAGGATTCCATCGAATGAGTTATAAAATATAATAAATCTCTCCTATTAAATGGTTCCATCAAATAAGTCTTAACGTGATACATCTCTCACATTAAATGATTAAATGTGGATCTTAGAATAAAGATGGTACCTAAAGCATCTAAAATATATAATAATTTTATAAATAATAAAAAAAATGAAATGATATGCTCTTTTTGTAATCTTACCTAAGAGTTATATATACTTAATTTCAGTAAGAAGCTCGCATCAGAAATTCAAATAGTATCAATTTCTCGCACGCAAAGAGATTGAAGAAGGGTAGAGAAAAATGAAACCTGCAATGCCTTTATCTTGTGTTACGAGAAGAAGCTTTTTGCTACCCGACATTTTCACGCTACTAAATGCTTTCGATTTCTTCACGACTTATATGGCTGCTAGCAATCTTATAAATGAGTTGCAATGGACAGACATGCATGTAGATAAGTTATTGATTTAAGTAGAAAACTGAAACACTACTTGTTAAATGTAATTGAACATAACCCAAAGAAATGTCATCTTCATTAATTTTTTTCTTTGTTAGTCTATTCCCTTTTTTTTATTGAGTTTTCTCTTTGCTTGCTTTTTGGGTTGTCTTATTTTTCGTTTCTTTAGTATCTTCTTTTTTTGTGACAATGATCTGTACTGCCGCGAACCATTTTTCTAGTCACCATTCACGAAAACCTTAAATAAAGGCTGTACTGTAGATAATACAATAATATGAGAGGGTGGGAGAGCATTATATTAGTCAAGGTTATCATGGCAGCTTTGCCTTGGCTTGTCTTTTTCAAAAACACTCTAGCTTCTTTATCGAGGTCTGGAGTCGTTGATACATGCTTTAAATGTTTTCCATGATTAACTTTTTATCCGCATTATCAATTATAATATATATAGATGACAATTACACGTACGTACAACCATTTTCATTAAAATTTGGTTAGTTTTGCGTCTTAATCGTGCCTAAGTGTATCTAACTCAACAATTGGATTAGAACGTCCGTTATGATCCTTTTTATGTAGAATTATCGATGGGGCTTTAAATTGGTACTTTTTTTATCTAATATGTTTTTGGCCACTTATTTTTCCTTCATGACATGCTTTCCAGCGCATAGAATATGAATATCATTGGAAGAAAAATGAAATTGAGAAAGAAAGAACCCCAGTGAATATTGATGTATATGCATACCAACTCCCACGCTAGGATGTACGAGGACTAATATTTTATTAAATAATAATATCTTATTGTCAAAAAAAAAAGGTATTATATATAAAAGGTAAACGTACATTAATTCAAAGCAAAACTAATTTTATTTATAAGACATCATCCATCCATATGGAACTATAATTAACAGACATACAGTTTAATTAGATACCCTTTTTCATAAACTAATACTTTCCATGCCCTTATTTCATGTTTTTTATTGGTTAAATGTGTACCTATCTATTTGTTTTGATAGAATTTGATTTGAACCTAAATTACTTAAAGTAAAGTTAAACATCTTTATTTTTTCCGTTAAAAAGGTTAAAAAATGAAAATAAAAGTTTGGATTGCTAAACTAATAAATATATTCCAACCAAGGTAATTAACTTTTTCTTTCAAAGATTAGGATATGATTAATTATTAGGAGATATATATAATTAACCATATTCGATCACAAATATAAACATTTTTTTATACATCTAATTATATAGTTAATTAAGTATCCTTCTGTTGTGAATTAATAGAATACATCACATGATGTAACTTCATCTTGTATTCTTCCTTAATTTTCAAGCGCTTTCTGGGGTCATGATCGAAGAGAAGAAGAAGTTGAGTTCAAGAAGAGGTTCTAGGTGATCACAATTGTAAGCAACAATTAACATTTTCATCCATGTAGGGAACAACTGGTAGTGTAGTACTCATCTCTCTCACGTTTAACTTTACGTATTATTAATTAATTTTCTGAGTTGTGAGTTGTGACTAAAGATTCCAACATTATCGATGATCTCCCACCCATTTCTGTATGTTGCTCCATATTTTATATTGTTAATTAATCTCTATTTTAGAATAGCCTTTAATTAAATTAAGTAATTAATTCCACTCAACTCACCATATCTTCTATTAATTTAGTATTGGCCACCAAACCAAGATTAATTTGTAATTGACATATATAGCTTTGTATGAGCAACGAAATTAACACTGTTTGGAAAATGAGAGCAGCCAGAAAGTAATCATGGTTCAAATGACTCTGCTTTCATAATTAATCCCTAAGGAGCCCAAAATAAACAAATAGAAATGAATTAAATAAGTTGGAGAAAATCCCACTTCAATAATTGTAAGTTGTAGATGTTGATATATGCAAGTGGAATTCCAAATCAGGCTTAATTTTGATAAAAATATTCTACTGATGTGACTTTGATTCTATTATCGATCACTATAAAGAATTAATTGATTAATTAAACTTAGTGCGTTTCTAAATTTTCTGGTACGTACATTAATTAGCTTATCTTCATGCTAACATGTACATAAACCAATTATAAGATGCACTAAGGTACTCAAGGGAAAAATGTTTGTACATCATACGTTGCAAGGCAGAAAAATAAAAAATAAAAAGGGTTGAATATTGAGTTACAGATTGTTAATGTACTTATGATTCTACATTGAGATTCCCCATGAAATAGATAATCAATTAGAATTCATTTGTAATCTAATAATCTATATTAGAATCAAATATTAATATACAGCTCATATATAATATTTTGTATTATTTAATCAAATAATTAATTAATATGATATTAGAGTAAAAGATTTCTAAATCCTCGCCAATCACTCATGATTAATCTAATCAAGCCAAATCAATTTCAATCACGACAATCTATTAACTCAATCATTTAATTAAATTTATTAAAACTTAAAATTGAATCCATAACTAATATAAAACTTCAATTATTTTTAATTATATATTATATATATAAACTTTATTAAAATTATCTTTATATTCGCCTTTATGATTATATTATCTTGTTCATCTTTTGATGTCAACTTTTTAGACGACAAATTTACTAAGTTCTAGATGGCATTCGTGCAATGCATTTTTTTTTTCATCATTTGCAAAATTTCAACTTTACTAATTATTTACATGAAAATGGCAAATTAACCTGCCCATGCACCTTATGTGCGTTTTAGGTGGATAAGTACTAAATATTAATCACTGAGGGAGAACAATAACTTATTAGGACTCAAAGCGTGTCCCAGAGCTAGCTCTATAAACATTATCAACTTTGCTGCCAAATTTCCCATTTAAATGGCATCCAAAAAGAAAAGAAGTTTGGCCTATTAGAAGAAAGAGAGATACGTTTAGTTCACTTAATAATCAATATATAAAGATTTAATTGAAAGTGGGATTTGGCTAGGATATGTTCCTCACAATATTATTCTTGTTAATCTCGTTTTTAGATAAATTAATCTTTTAAAATATAGTCATAAAATCTTAGTGGAGACATGCCATTAACAACATTAACCCATATAATAATGTGAACTTGGACGCATGCTATGGGAAATTAAAGATGAGAAATTGATATCCAATTTGTCCTTGGCGTGTACGTTGGGTGGTGGAAGCTGACGAAGTGATGGAACCCACCACTCATTTGGGGAACATGGCTGGAGGAGGCGGGACCCTGGCCAGCCCCAGCCTGACCCTATTGTAGTTAAGAGTTTACTATTGACTTGGGTTACATGTACATACGTCACACAAAAAGAATAGTTGTTTGATTCGCGAGCAATTGCAATTTGCACATCCATTTACCTTTACGTAATGCAATGGCTAAGAAGTTGCATTGTGAACATGAAATTGCCACTATTGAGAGGAAAAGGAAGATGGCGGGCAAAGCAAACGTTAGTGCTTTGGTGACCCTTCTTAATTGTAAGTTGTGACTAGAGAGGGCAAAGCAAACGTTAGGGCAAAGCGATTTGTACTATCCGTCAAAACTAAATACAGATCGAAACATGAAAGTTTTTACCTATAAATATAAGTTTTTAGATTCAGTAGTTTATTAACATTATATTATATATAATAATCAAAATGATTTTCACAGTTCGATTTTAAAATCCTTTTAGAAGACTTATTTATTAGCTTAAGTTTTTACGTTAATGGTTTCTTACACCACCTGAGTTCGCTACCTATCGATGAGAAAATGAGCCATTTTTATGCCAACTAAAAAAAAAAAAACAAAAATAAAGAGTTAACAATAGTGGGTATACATAATTATTTGTTTCTGTAAATCACAAGTTAATTTACATATACACACACTTGAGAACAAGTAACGACAAATAAATTCAAAGGAGTAACATCATTTACTATCTCTAAAATTTAGCATAATATAATTTAAAAATATAATTTCGTATTTGTATCATTTAAGTTAATTGAATAATTTCATTTGCTTTTTAACAAACGAATAATGATATTTTTGTCGACTTATTCAATAAGTATTGGATAACATTGATTTCATTTTCATCATAATTAATTATTTCATTGTTTTAGTTTGCGAAAAAAAAAATGAAATTAGTTATCTGGATCTAGATGATACATATATTCAAACCTTAAAGATCGAAATGATACAAATACGAAATTATATTTCTAAATGATATTATGCTAAATCTTAAAGGTATGGATGATATTACCTGACAAATAAGTTAAGTATTGTATTTTAAGATAAAATAATAGAACTTTACATAAATAACATTAACGTACGTATGAAATCGTATAGTTTTATCACGAAACCGTTACACTTTCTTTAATAACAAAACAACAAAGTAAAACTACTAGGCGTCACGGCGAAACCGTTTCCATTGATCCTCGATCCATTTTTGGCAATTAAAATAGGGGCACCATGGCGCACCATGCATGCATGCTTTCGTTTCCTAATCATTTACCAAATTTTGTCATTTCTAATTCTATCCTAGCCCGGGTATCAAGAGAAAATAAGTTTTAGGAACAAATTAATAATTTATTCTAGAGTTGTAATAATGAGAATGGATAATTGGATTAGAGATTCAATTAAACTCTAAGTGATATTTATTCGTAGGTATTAGCTTGCTAATTATTAATCAACCTGTTGGCACTTCTAGAATTTATATTAAAGGTTTTGGGGCCATATTCTTATACGTGTTAATTAAAGGGTTGAAATAATTACCCTGGCTAGCTAGCTCTCTACCCAAAGCAGGAAATAAAAAATTGTAAACGTTGCAAATACAATTGTTTGGGGCCTATCCAATTTGGATTATTTGAGTGCAAATGGAACCTTACTGGGAACATTTAATCATGCAACAAATAACCATTATTGGTCACGTCATGATGGAATTGAAGAAGCTTTTCCTTTTCTTGTGTACTTTTTATTCCTAGTCTCGTTCATTTATTCCTATTCCTATCCAATTAGACTCTTGTATATGGTCCGCATATCTCACTAAGCTATATATGCATATGCTATTTAACCATTACAAATCCTTTAAATCGTTTCATTATGACGCAATCTTCTGTTCCCAGTAAGTGCGTTTTCGCTGTATGTTTTCACGTTAGAGAGTCTTTTTAAAGTCATTAATCATATAATTAAATTATTAAGAAATGTAACAATATATATCTATATATAATAAAAATTAAGAAAAAACATTAATTGAATTTGTGAATTTGAAGACTCCAGTAGTTGTTAATTATCATGTAATTCTACTGTAATATTTTCATATGAAGATATCTTTAAGTGAAATATGTAATCGCAATCGTTACTTTATTGGTATGATAAGTCTATCTAACTAACACATCATTTTTAATAGTTAACAAATAAAATTTTAAATTAAGAATTAGATATCCCGTCCCAGGAACCCTAGTGGCCCCTACTCGAAAGAAAATGACGACATAAATCACCAGAAATCAAAGCAAAGTCACCACTTTCACCTTCCTCTATAAATAACCCTTTAAGTTCATCTCCCTTCTCTCATACATACAATACAATACACCCTTAAACAAATCTTATTCTTAATTTCTCTTCCGTATCTCTCCTATTCTGTTCCTCTCTCAACCTCTGCAAATTAACACTCTTTAAACTCAGAAAGAGACATGGAAACACCAAGACAACCAACCCACGTTGCATCAACTCCACAAAATGCTTCAACACCACACTCGCCTTGGCACTCCCCAGTGCCTTACTTGTTCGGTGGCTTGGCAGCCATGCTGGGGTTGATCGCTTTCGCTCTCTTGATTCTTGCATGCTCCTACTGGAAGCTTTCCGGCTACCTAGAAGGCGGAGATAATGGCGGAGCAGACCGTGATTTGGAAGCTGGAGAGGGTAAAACTGATGAAACTCAGAAACCATCTCCGGTTTTTGAAGAGAAGATATTGGTGATCATGGCTGGGGAATTGAAGCCAACTTTCTTGGCCACGCCAATGTCTAGTAGGTCTTCATCTTTCGGCGATGAGAGTAACAAGAGCTGCTCTTGCTCTTGCAGTAGTGAGAAGAATGAGAAATTGGAGGAGGGAGTGAAGCTGCAGAGTAGTGGTGATGATGATCAGGTACAAAGTGGGAACCTGGAGAGACATGATGAGTCCTCAGATCAGACCCATTAATTGAAAGACTTTTTTAATTTCCCTGGGGGGGTTTAGTTTATAGATGAGTACTTTAGATGTTCTTGATCAAAGAAAGCTCTCATTACAGGTTTTGTTTCGGAGATTTGTGGGCTGTGAGGGGTTGTTAACTTGTTTCTGTATATGATGAGCTTGCACGTCCGATTGTTGTGGCTTTTTGCGCTACCTGTATTAGCTTTCTCTTCCTCATTCGGGAAATGTAAATTTTATTGAGATTGAATGGAAGAATTAGCTCTTTAATTTCACAGTTTTTATTTTATTTGTTTTTTGTCTTCTAAAGCAATTGATGTCAACCTACTTCTTGGGTTTATCTTGTCCTGGCTTTAATTTAGACTTGAGGCTTGTTTTCATTTGACCAATTTCAGAAACCAGAAAAGTAATTGACACTGCAGCTAGCCTCTCAAGAGAATGCAGATGGTAAAGAGATATCAAACTAGCTAGGCACGTGGATAACTGTGCAGCCATGCCTCTCTGAAGCTGTACCTGATGCGGCGAGGTGAAGGTGTGACAGATTGCATGCCTTGAAATGAAACAACCAGACTTTTCATTTGATAATTCCCTCTCTCAATTTTTTAATTCCTTAATTTCTTGTCTTTTTTATATAATTAACTTACCAAACTTGATTAATTTTAGTTTAATTTGTTAACTTTGTTTCTAATAAAGTCTCAGCTTAGTGCCGACCCCGAAACTCTTCTGATTTTCACGGCATTCTCTGTTGTGTCAACCTTAAAAGTCTCTGCCTATCCAAACATAAAATAATAAATTTCTCCGCACTATTTAATAAACTAAAATATAAGCAACATGTGTACACTGTACAGGATAAGGAAAGAGGTGCTATTAAATTAATGTTGTTGACATCGATCGATGAGAAGAATTTCTTTTCAGAATTGAAACATTCATTTCCATATTAGTTGTACATTCAATAAGTTTGGCTACAGGGAGCCTTATTTTGTTATATTAAACACCATTTTCATGGAAAATGTGTTCAAAACAAAAATGAATGTAAATCATTTTTCGTCTTTAGAACTTTAGATTGGTATGTGAATATTTTAAGTGTCAAGAATAAGTAAAAATTAAATTCTTTTCCGTAAGAAAAGTTTATAAAGTGAACTCAGAGATCTTTCTAGTAATTAGAATATTTATAATGTGTAATATATATTTATGTCCGAAGGCCCGAATATTACTTTTGGGATGAGCAAAACAAAGGAATATTTTTAATTATAAAAATTTAAAATATTTAAAATATAAAGTAGGTTGATGATGATTTCATAGTATCAAGAGAGATTTTGATCGAATTTTTAGCCAAATCTAATAGAAATCTTTCCTAAAAATTATGCCACTGCCCAAACAAACATTTAGGAAAAAAATGAAAACTCTTTGCATTGCATTTTGCATTTGCAAGAGTGCTTTAGAACAGTTGTAAATGGCAATTTCAACAGTGTGTGGCAATTTCAATATGCGGCAGCAGGGGAATGTATCGTTGCATTTTCTAAAGCAGAAGAGATAAAGCTTGTACGATCGTTGTTTACAAAGAGCCCAGAAATAGAGAAGCTTAGTACGACCTTTGGAGCAAAGAGCCCACAGAATTTTTTTTAATTTTTTTTTTCTACACAAAACAAACTAATATTTGCCAAGTGTATGTTCCTCTTCTCTTACTTGCTTTTCGCGACTGCCAAGTGCCAACTGCTATCCTTTATTTAATTCCTTTGAGTTTTTCACAAATCAAGAAGAAAATCAATAAAAGAAACACCTCATATGCATAGATTCTCTTTATTCAGATATGTTCTTCAATTAATTCTCTTTCAATTTGCGTTCATTATATTATTAATTTCTCTCATAGTATGCTCCTCAACATATATAACATATTCCTCCTTTAAGTCTCTTTGCACTTAAACAAAACCTTCTTAAATAAAGCCTACACCATGCCGCTGAGTTATTGATTTGTCTCTCAAGTTCTAATTTAACTATTGAGGTTCTTAATTTATATAGTTAAAAGAGTATTGGCCGACCAAATATGAGTTACAAAGGTGAAGCCCCTCATTTAGGAGTGCTAGTTTGCAAATTAATGTATTGATCGATCTCTTGATAGGTTGCAAATGTTTAATTGAGCAATCACAAAATACCCACGTCAATAGTTCATGACCAAGCATACAAAATTGAATATTCTATAGTACTGTTTATAAATTTTACTATCTTTATTAGGTTTTTCTTTTCTTTTCTTTGTTTTTCAATGAATCAGCTGAACCATTGCATGGATTGGGCATGGTGAAAGCAATATTTTGATTGCAGATTAAGTTGGATTAAATGTGAGAAGGTAGAACTTGCATTGGTGTTAATTGCTCTATCAGATGATTGCTATAATTAATATCCCTCCCAGCTAGCTTTTTTTTGTATTTAATTGATCAGTTGTTCTCCAGTCTTGACAAATGAGGTCCTTTATCTGCTCTTGTTAGATTAAAAAAAAAATTATGATATCTGGGTTTATGTTGATATAAAACAAAAGTCTTTATATTTTTTACTTTGAATATTAAATTAAGCATGTAGGGCCATTACTCTTTTCCAAGAAACAGCAAAAAGAAAAATAAATCCGGGGTTGGTTGCTATATCAAGTATATCTGATTGGTACATATAGTAATTATAAACAAGGAGCTTTAACTGATTATGTGATCTATTACTCTTGCATAATTAGAATTTAATTTGCTTTTTTTCAGTTAGCAACTGAGATGGATTCTTCATGAACATGTGTGGTGATCTTTCCATTTCATTTCATTGTCGATGAAGAAGCTATAGTAGCACATGTTACTGTATAGCTGATTTCTATACGTTAGAACAGCTAAAAGCCTGACCCGGAAGCGTCGTTAATAGCAACATCCATTAGAGTCATAATCCAACTTTGCCTCTATAATGTGCACTTGACTGCTACAATTCATGCTACCTGCTTAATTGGCTGACCTACTGAAAACGATCAAACACTGCTACACCTCATAAACCTCACCAAATACCAAAACCCTAATTAGTTGATGACTTAAAAGAGATGCATCCTGCTTGTACCGAATGTGGAAGACCTTGAAAAATCCATTTCTCTTGCCCTTCTTGTGGCTGAAGATGAATTCATATTGTAGCATAAACGAATGAAAATAAAAGAAAATTGAGTGGAAAGGAAACCAAACCGATGAGTTGTGCCGATAATTATGACCAACTTTATCTTTCTAGACGTCAAATCAAAACATTCCAATTACTATAAATGATGACAAGAGTAATGTCTCTAAGAGAGGCTGCGCTTTTGCTTTCCTTCTTCTACTGTAAGAAAAGGCTTGAAAATTACACTTCATTGTTTATATTTCTGGCTAAAATGAAATAGCCCATCTTGATCCTGATACACAATCAGGAATTGTGTTGTACAATATGACAATTTCATGTCCACATGCGAGGTCGCCATGGTGATACGACCCTTAGATGAAAGTAAATGTATTAATTTGTACTTGTCTTGTGAAGTCTGATTCATATAACTATATACTTTGTATCTAGATATATTTTTTTCAAAAGCTAACAATTAATGGAATAATAATCCTGTCAGCTAGCTAAAAGAATTTATTTTTAAATTGATTTGTGGTTTAGAAGAGACATGTACTCTAGGAGACATGCACCTAATTCAAATGGTATATATTAGTTATGGCTTTTGGAAGAGACAGCATGTCTCATTCATTTATGGCCAGTGATCAAATTTAAACTTTCATCATCTGGCTGAAAAATGGTCGTATAGTACAAAGCATTAATAAAGAGAGACCCATAGGGCCGTTTCGGTGGGAATTATAAAAAATTTAAAGGAGGGATTAGGATTAGGGGGAGATTCTGAAGTAATTAGTTTGGTAAGATAAAACTTATTATTAATAATTAC